>JAYKAV010003266.1:708338-835915 GCA_035582835.1 Phoebastria nigripes | reverse complement strand
CCGGCGCTGACCCGGTGGAGCGGGCGGACGGCGGCCATGGGCAGCGGCGGCCCCGGCCCGCACGGACAGCACCGGCAGGTACGTGCGGCCCGGACGGAAAGTTTGGGGCGGGCGGGGTGGGACGGGACCCCCGGTGCCGGGCGCGGCGCAGCGGCAGCGCCGTCGGGGCCCCGCGTCCCTGCTCGGTCCCGGTCCCCGGGGCGCTGCGAGGGGACGCCGCGCCCGTCCCGCTGCGGGCTGAGCCCTGCCCGGGGCAGGGCCGTTACCGGCCGGGGAGCCGGGGCGGGGGGAGCCGCCGGGCTCGGCGTGCCAGCGGGCAGCGGGGGCGCCGGTCCAGGGCTCCGCAGCGGAGTGCGCTCCGGGCCCGGCCCGGCCGCCGCACGTCGCTGCCCGGGTGCAGCGTGTCTCGGTCCCGATCCCCCCCGGGCGGTGCGAGGCTCCCCGAGCCCCCGCGCTGCGCTGGCCCCTCGGCGGCCCGCTGCGGGGTGGGGGGCTCGGGCGGGTCTTCGCAGTTAAGTTTCTCCGTGCMGGCTGCTGCCGTGCGCTCGGTTACGGGTGACTCCAAAAGAAGAGGTCACCTCCGGCCCCTGTCTGCCCTGCGACCGAGGGGCAGTGCCCGTCCGAGGGGGTGCTTGCCCCGAGCGGGGCCTGGGTCTGGCCACTGGGTCTGGCAGGGTCCTGCTGCGGGGGTAAGCTATGGCCGGGTGTGCAGTTTACCCCTGGTGAAACGATTCTGCCAGCCCTGCGAAGCCACTTGCAGTTTTGGGAGGCAAAGCACTGCGGGAGAGCTCCGAGATTACAGCAGCCAAAAACGCTTCTTTATCCTGGAAGGGGAAATCAAGACCAGCTGTTGCCTTCCTTTGGTGCAAGCTGTCCCCTGCAGCCAAAGCTTCAGGCAGGACGGGATGGGACGTGGGCTTCAATCCTCCTCTACTTTGTTCCTCTTGCTGTAGCTCCTTCGGCTGGGGTGGACTTGCTTCTGGTCGATGCCAGGCTGGAGTGGGGCAGGGGCGCTGGCATCCTGCCGCCTCGTGGGGTGGCTTGAGGGGCGCAGGATGGGGAGCAGCTTCCATGGGCTGGGTGTCCTCCTCACCTGCAAGGGGAGGCTCGGTGGTCCGGAGGAGAGCATCAGTTGTACCAGTCCCATTCTGGAGACAGGCAGGAGTGGATCCATGCCGTGGTGTTGGGCAGGGAGCAGGAGTCCCCTCCTCCTCCTGCCAGTTAGCCATCCCTTTTGATGCAGTGTGAGGCTTTGGGGGGCTATTCAGTGTGCAGGTGCCCTTTCCCTGGGCACCCTGTCCCTTCGTCTGTGCTGAGGCACCCACACCCCAGCAAAGAGCCTGCACAGGTGAGATGTTGTATCTCCTGGGAAAACAATTTGAGCTGTCAAGTCCTCTGCTTTCCTCCACTGACAAGAGAGACTGAGCTGATGTTGACCTTGGGTTTCAACACCCCTGATGAGTGGCCACGCTCTGCCAGAGAGAGGTTYGTGGCACTGGATGAGTCCGGTTCAAGCTGTCAGCAGAGCTGACCTTCAAAATGCCAGTGGCAGCGGGGCGGTGGGATTCACTGAATGAGGGAGCGGGAACAGGCCCATGCTTGGGCGGAATTAGAGTTAAAAACTCTCCCGCTCACCTTGGCTGGGAAGGAAATGCTGCAGACGCTGGAGGAATGAGCAAGGAGCTGGAAATAAATCAGCGTAGAGGAGAGGAGGAGGAGAGAGAATACTTGGGGGAAGGAGTCCTCTGCATTTCTGTGTGCTCCCCTGCCACCTCTTTGCCAGGTTGGAGGGTACATTCCTCATGCTGCCCTTGCCAGCACATCTGTGGGGCTGGACTGCTGTATGTGTACCCAGAGTAAGAGCTAAAATGAAGTGTGCAAAAGGACTCAGCTCAACCTGGAGCTCTGGGGCTTGGGCCAGGCTCCTCTGCGGTGGGCATTCCCTTTGGGGAGGAGCAGTGCAGCGTTCAGGGCAGTATGGAGCGTGGGAGGGTGCAGGAGTTACTGCTTGAAGCTCCCATCAGTGCAGCTCCAAGTGGGCATGCCAGCCTTCTGGGCACTGCCCCCAGCTCTGCGGCCGTGGTAGCTCTGACTTCCCAGCTTTGCCTGTAATTGAGCATCCTCAGTGCTGCGCAGGGAGCTAGGATGTAGCCAGTCTGCTGGCCTGCACTGATGAACACAAAGCTGTGGGTATGGAGGTTGCTGCTGTGTTCGGTCTGTGCTCAGAGGATGGTAGCATCTTGCTGACCAGCCTCCCCCGGGACCCCAGCCGCATTCAGCACTCACAGCTTGTTCCCAGGATGGGCAGCAGCAGAGTGTCTCGGAGGTCCTGGACCCAAACCTCACAGCCTATGCGTGTCTGAGCATTTCCTCGCCTGCCCAGGGTGGGGGATCCAGCGCTCAGCTGGTTTTCCAGCCTTGGGGGAGAAGGGAGATGCCCTCTGCCAAGCCTGCCCTGCTGCTTTTGCCTTCTCTTCAGCTGCTAGATGCAGAGCCGTACCGGAGCCTGTGCCGTGCCTTCCCGGGGGACTGTGGGGGTGTCTCCTTGCTTGTCAGGATCTTTCAAGGAGGCGTCAGCTTCTCGGGAGACTCAGCAGCCTCTCCGTGCTGCTGCCATTGCCTGTTGTGCAGCCCACGGAGCTGTGCTTCGGGGTGAGGGAAGGATACCTTCCCTCCCAGCAGCGCCTGCGGGCACGGAGCAGGCAGGGTGGTCTGGGGGTCCAGCCCTCCCTCTCGTATGAGGGGGGGTTCGGCTTGGCCATGGGGCTGCCTGGCACTGCAGACCCCTGGATCGTGCTCTGTTGCACCAAAGCCTGCACCTCTTCTTGCACCAAACGAAGGTGCCCAAGTTCCAAGAAGTGCTGAAACAGCAAGAGTATGAAAATAGCTTTCGGAAAACTGGCAGAACTGTAGGGCCAGATGTGCACAAAGGTTGACAGTGTTGGAGCTGCAGCGGGGAGGGCTTGTGTCACTCGGCACAGAAAACCAGCCAATGTGCCAGCCTCCCCCACCGCTCTCTTTCTTTTTTGGGTGGAATTCTGCTAACTGTAATTATCCAGCTCACGTGGACCTTTGCAAACAATGCTCCAGACCAGCAGAACTTAGAGTGTAATTTGGCACGACAGAGTCCCTCGTTAGCACCGTGGGGTGCTGGGCTGCGGATGGAGCAGTCCTGACTGGAGGGTCACAGTTCTACGTGTGGCTTTAATGAAGAAGGAGGAAAAAGTCTCTAGCTCCTGTGACCGGCAGAGTGGCTGGTCTGGGAGGGCAGCGCAGAGCTGTTCCTGGTGTGCCCGTGTGTCTGTGTGCTGGGGGAGCCTCAGGGAGGCTCCCGTGTGGGTGATGGCTCGTGCCCATGGGGAAGGACACGGGCCTGTGGACAGGAATAGTCATCTCTGCCATGCTGGCTATGACTGAGATTTATCTTCAGAAAGATGTGGGCACTTTGCAGTTACTTCAGGTCCCAGCTCAGACCCAAAAGGCAGAAAGCAGCTAACAAAATTGTTAATGAAAAATTCCACAAAATTCCAAACAGAACATAACAGAAGAGWGAATACTGATATTTTCAATCAAAATTAAGTGCTTTGGTGTTCTGGCACGTCATTCTTCATTTCAAAATTACATTCTAGGCTGAAAAATTTCAAGTCAGACCAAACATTTGTAGTTGGAGTCTCATGACGATGGAGGTTGGTAACTGTCAAAATAGCAATTTCTGCAAAGCTGTGTTTTCTAATGGGAGTTTGTGCATGAGTGAGAGCCCTGAGTGCCTGTGCCGGTGTGGCTCCGGGGGAAGCATCGCTCCAATGGCCACTGCCGGGGATGGCGCCTCGTGCTCCTCCGAACCCTGCGTGCTCTCCCCGGCTGCCAGCTCGGCTCCTGCAGCTCGGCGTGGTGGCTTCCCTTTTGAGTGCGGCATGGATGGTGCGGGCTGCATTATTGATAACTCTGTGATTTATTTATGCTTCCTTGGCTATAGCAAACAGCTCAGCCTTTCCAAGCTAAATATAGTTTGCACTGGGAGTGCGTCCCTGTCCTGTGTGGGATGGAGGCAGCCAGCAGTGTGCTTGCTTTTTGGTCCAGCTGAGAGATTCAGGGATGTCTCCTGGAGACCTCATGTGGCCTGGAGGGTCCCACAGGCAGGAGCTGGGGCCGGGCTCCTCCAGAGGGGCTCCGGTGTGTGCTGTGGGGCTTGGTGCTCGTGCCTGGGAGCTCGGCTGTGCTCCCTGCATGGAGTGGGAGCTGGAGCCGGAGCAGCAGCTGGGAGACCACGGACCCTYGGTGCAGGCTGACCTCCCGTGGGGGCCTGGCTGCTCTGCTGGAAGCTGCACGGGATGTGCGTTGGCATCAGGGGCTCACTGCTGCAAGAAATGCAGAGGCTGGTGACAGCCTCATGTCTGCTGTCCTCGCATCTGGGCTGCCAGATGTGCTCCTTTGTGGGGCGGGACAGATGTGTGCTGTGGCACGTGTCCCAGCCCAGCTGGGGCACAGCTCCTCCCTGGCTCCCCTGGTCCAGCGTGGCCGGCTGTGTGTGTGTGTGTGTACACACGTGCGGTGTGGGAGGACATCGTGCCCCACTCCCAGCTGGCCACAGTGCTGAGTGTTGATGCACACACTGCCCCTGGATTTACATGAAGGGCTGAGCAGCTCTGAGAGAGCTGTTTACTTTTTCATTGAGGAAATAGTACGCGTTTTAAGCTGGCATCAGTATTTACATGATGGGCTGTGACATGTCTGAAGGGACTCCGACAGTGCAGGCTGTTGTGTGAAAATCCCCCCTCTGAGGAAGCCGCTTGCAGAGCAGATTCTGCCGACAGCCCCACTGGAGCGCCGGAGATTGCCTAAATACGGCTTTACATGAGGGAGTTGGCGCAGTCTTGTCACATCAGCTCATGCCCACTTCAAGGAGCGATGGTTTTCTTGCACATTAAGCCATCTCGGGTTCGTTCTGGCGATGCAGTGGCTTGGGGGGGCTCAGGGCAGCGGTGCAGGTCTGCACAGCTCCTCCGGTCCCCTCAGCACCGGGTGTAGCCTGAGCGAGGGTCGTGCTGGAGCAGGATCAGTCCCTTGTCACCCGGCAGGCAGGGATGGAGCCAGGAAGGAGTGTGGGACACCTGTGTGTCCGTGCCCTCCCCAACCACGCTTCAGTCTGCTCCTGGCCAAGCTGACTATCCCACAGTGTTAATTAGGAGTATTTTCTTACCTCTAAATTCTTTTCTAGCATAAAGTATGTGTTTTTGTCAAGATACCTTTCTTTTTTTTCCTGGGCAAATGTCAACGTTTTTGGTGACATTTTCTGKTTTTTTTTCTTTTTTTTCCAGCTGGGAGAAGCAAAATGGAAAATATCATTTTAAATCAGCATTTTGGAACGAAACATTTTTCATTTTGAAATGTCAGTTTAAAACGGAACAATTCATTTTGAAATGCTCCAAAACAAGAAATGCCCTTTTACCACCTCAAATCACTTTGTTTTGATTAAAAATGTCAGCGTTTTCTGTTCTGGCACTTCATTATATGAGTATGTTTCACTGTCTCAGCCTGGTCCAGAGCAGATAGAAATTTAGAAGATGTTTGAAAATTAAGGATTTCTTCTCCCAGCAGCCCGGGTTTGTCCAGTGCCCGGCTGGCATCCTGCACTGCCCTCGCTGCCTGCATCGGCCCCGGTGGGTGCGGGCAGTGGGGGCCGGTGCAGTGAAGCTCACCGGGGAGGGGACCGCGGGCACGAGCCTTGCCCGGGGCAGGGGCAGCCCAGGCACCCGCTGCCTGGTCCTGGCAGCGCTCCCAAGCTCGGCGTCATTGCCACTTGTCTTCATGGCCTCTCATTAATAAATTATAATCTGGCACTGAAGTTTTATGGGGACACAGTTATTTGCCCTGGACCTGGTTAGATCTCAGCAGGCGATAGACGAGGCCGGGATGTTGTCACTTCACCTGGCAGATGCCAAGCGGAGACGTTGCTGTCAAAGCTGTTATCGCTCGTGCTGCTGCCTGCAGAGCCCCAGAGCTGTTTCCACCTGCAGGGCTGCAGCTGATAAATAGTACAGGGAACATATTTAAAGCAGTCAACAGTAAAACACTGAGTCTTTGGGGATTTAAATTTTTCCTTGAGGGCTCTAGATGATGTAAAACTCTGCTCCTTCCCAGCATGTCCTGCGTGGTGTGGGAGGGGGTGCCAGCGCGGTGCCGGTGGGCAGCAGTGGTGGCACGTGGCCCTGCTGTGCACAGAGGTGCCAAGAGAGGTTACTGGGGGACCAGGTGTGTTCAAAGATAGCGGATGCAGTTTTGTGTCTGTGTGGTTTTAAGAACTTTGCAGACGTACCAAGAGGAGAAGCAGCCCCAGAACAAGGCATTGCTTGGGACACCGGGGTGCGGGTCGTGGCGCTGCCACGGGCTGCGCGTGTCCGCCCAGGCATCGGCTGCCCCATTCCTCAGCGCCCTGTGCAGCACTGGCCCCGCAAAGCACCAGTTTGCAAAGTGCCCAGCCCATGAGAGCCAAATCTTGGGCGTCACTGCAAGGGACCTCGGTGATGCGAGGGCGATGACAGCACGTAACCGCACACAGAAAAGGCGATACCTGGAATGACTCACTGCTGATTTACTCTGGTTCTTCCCACACACCATGGGTCTGTATTTAGTATTTGTGATCTGTGTTAATAACATACTATAATGGGCCTGATTTTGCGCTCTCAGCAGTAAAAATCAGGAGCAGCTCCTCTGAAGTGGATGGAGGCACACTGGTGTTAAAGGGGGTGAGCAGGGTTATGGGCTGAGTTCCCGGAGAGGTTTTGGTGTCTGCGATGGGCAGGTGTGTGCTCCTGTGCATGAGAGCATGTGCTGATGTGGGGCCAACTAAGCCCTGGGGCGTCCCCAGCCGCTCCTGGGGGACTCAGCGGTTCCATACAGGTACCGTACAGCAGGTATCGCTACCCATATTTCTCTCTCTCCTTTCAGATGCACTGATGTCTGCCCCTTGCAAAGACCTGACCTACCCGAGGTTGGCAGATGCGCAGGTGTTAGTGTGAAACCCCAGTAAGAGGTAACTATCACTCATCTGTGCTATTGCTGGTGGGGTTTCTTTCTGTCCTGCTGCAATGGCTCGTGCTGCTGAAGAAGTCCGAGCCCATCCAAGGGCTGTGGGTGAATCCCGGGTGCGTGCCCTGCCTCCCAGGGCCGTGTCCCCACAGCCAGGCCACCCTGGTCCCCATGGCCGTGCGTGTTTGGGGGCTGCACCGCTGCGTGGAGCAGCATCGGTGCATGGGGGCTGCACCTCCCAACCCTCCTCAGCCCCTCTTCTTCCGCGCATCTCTTCTTGTTTTCGGTAGAATGAGTGAGAGAGACATACAAAGCCTGAGCAAATGGGTTTTCGTGCTCACTCTCTGCCTTACCACGCTGTGGGGAAGACTGACGCTGGCCTCCACCCATCACAGAAGCCATTCAGGTAGGGGAAGCAACATCCTCGCTACATGCATCACGCTCCTGTGCAATCACCCTGGGCCCCCGTGGTGCTGGTGGTACCTTGGGGTCTCCATGGGATGCCCGGGGTGGGGGTTACATGGGGCTGAGATGTTTGGTGAGGGTCTGTCCCTTGTTCCTGGGTGGGAGGATGAGTGCAGGTGGTCTCGGGTCGTGGAGCGCGCCAGCCGCAGGAGCGGGCGGCTGTCTCTCTGGGGACCAGAGGCCAATGGCCCAGGGGACCTCGGTGTCCGGCCCCATCGCTGGGGTCCAGGCGGTGAGGATGACCGTGCTGAAGGCACGGGGCAGAATCCAGCAAATGGACACCGAGAAGCACCAACACTTTCTCTCCGGTGCTGTGGGATTTGCACTTCGATTGTCCATGTGTGCAGGAAACTCCCTGGGCTGCTCCTTGGAGACAGCCAGGAACCTGGAGCCATATAACAGTAAAGCTGTTCCTTGGAGTTATAACTTGTAAATACTTAATATGGGGCATTTAAAAACTGTTGCTTGGTGAGCCTAGCTGGTCTGAGGAGCTGAAAAGCGAATTTCTTCACATCTGTAGCAAAATCTGAGACACATCTATGTATTCAGATTATTACCGAGGTAATTCTTGATCTGTGAGCAGCGAGACTAACTCTTTCCATCTAAGTTGCAATGAGTGTCACAAACCACACTTGTTATGCGATGGACACTCTCCACTTTAGGCTTTCATTAGAAATACAAATTTTCAGCCCTCTGGTTGTAAAGATCATCTTGAAACATGGAACAAGTATAAACTGATGTAGAACTGAAAGTCTTGCAGGAAAGTGTAGCCTTGGCTCTGGGGTGTTAATTTGTTATTCCCAGCAGTGGCTTCGAGATCCCCCTCTATGCGTGTATGTTGGAATGCTGTTTTGTGCAATCAGTGTGATTTTTAGAGGGGTTACGTGAACCCGTGGTTGAAGTTTGTGTCTTGAGAAGGGAAGCAGCTGAGACGTCGTGCTCAGCCCTTCGTGCCCGTCCTGCCTGGTGCAGGAGCCCAACGGGCCACGCTGGAGGGGGGATCTGGTGGTCCAGGTCTGGGGGTTCCTCTCCTCGGTGCGTGGTGGGAGGATGGCGGGGGCGGGTGGGAGCTGCTGTTACTGGCGTGCTGGCAGAGCTGTGCAGCAAGGCAGCAGAGGCGAGTGCTTGGAGTACGGAGCAATCCTGGGGCACGTGCTGTCTGCCTCTTGTGCCTGTGTTTGGAAAAGAAGGTATTTAAGGGTTAATTTGAAATTGTTCCTGCTCTTGCCTGACCCCACACCTAACCCTGTCCTATTTCTGTCATTTTTGCCTGGTAGTTCTAATCCTGTAATCCCCATCCTCGTTGCTTAAAACCAAAACATATCTTTGAGAGTTACTCCCTCAACCAGCTAGTCAGCAGTTACCTCCCTTACCCTCTTTCTAACCTGTAGCAGGTACATGAGAAGATAAAACTCCTCAGTCGTTTCTGGAATGACTTTTTGGCACCAGCTCGGGACTCCCCAGGGTATGGGCTTGGACACTGCCCGCAGCTGGGCGCTCACCCAACCTGCCCGGTCCCCAGGGCTGGAGAGCCCCGCTCCTCCCTGGCAGGAGTGGTTTGCAGGGGAGCTGCTTCTTCGGGGAAAAGTCAGACCTGGCATTAATAAAGCAGCGACTCACCTAGGTTTAAAGTGCAAATGCCCAAGTGTACTCGTGGGTGTGAATTATGTATAAATCTCGCTTCATATGTGAGGAGACCAGCTCGTGTATTCGTGTGCTCGCAGGCAGAGAGCTGGGGATTTTCACTCACACAGACTTATCCACAGCAGACCAAATCTTGTACTTTTTATTCAAGCAAATTCTAACCCACAGCAAAGAGGGCATACCAGGAGCAAATACTTAAAAGTTTGACCCCGCTCTGTGTCTGTATTAACACGGTTTCTCTCTGCATGTCCTGGTTTCCTGGCACTGTAAGAATTTTGTGTGGCTGCACTGGCTGCTGCCTCCTCTCCTGGGCTGGATTTCCACGGGCTCAAACCAGGAATTCTTAGCCTGCTTGCTGAGTTCATGGCTTTATTTTCCTGTTGTCTGCCCTGTGCTTTTGCTTCATTTGGGACAGTTTTTGGTAAAGGTTATGTTTGAAACGCACTTTCATAAGGTTGCATTCTCAGTCGCAATGACATTTTTGTCCTAGGAAGCCCGCAGTTACATTTCTGCGTGTGGAGTTGATCTGGAGGTGGGAACGGGGATAGCTGTGCCGCTGATGCCTGCCTGCGACCCCCAGAGTCAGAGATGCTGATAGATTGTGTGTATAAAAGGACAGACACATCCAGAGCTTTCAGCCGTTTAGAGCATTGCATTTATTCACAGTTAAAACCAGGTGTGGCACCTAAAAATGAGCAATAGCAGAGGAAGATCTTTAATGATGACAATGTGGCCACAAGGTTTCAGAGCCCCCAAACTCATTAATTTCTTGAACAGAGAGCCTGCGTGCAGACCCTCTGTTAGCTGTCCAGGGAAACACTGCACTGTAAACATCTGGCTGCAGAAATAAGATCTAATCACTTGTGCTCACCCAGCACATGGGCAATGCTAATGTGCCCAAGCAGAGCGGTGCTTCCTGGGGTATGTGGTTGGATGTAAACTGCCACATGAATCAAGTGCAGAGATTAAGTCATTTGGAAATGGAATGGGAGACTCCTCGGTGAAGAATGATTCACCAGCAATTTAATCCCCCATATAACGTGGTGAGCTCTACGTGATGAACAACGCTTGCTTGTCTGGATACAGCTCCCGCAAAGGTGGCCCCAGCATCTTCAGATAAACCCCTCTAATGCTGATAATCAAAGTGCCATTTTTGCCTTTGTTCACATTCATCACTCAACCTGGAGCAGAAGTAAAGGCATTTAGTCAGCTGGGATTTGCTTTTGGGAAATGAGGTTTTCTGAGTGAATGGAGAGCACCGATTTCTGATTATCTTGTAAAAGAGATTTACTGGTCAGCGTGTCACTGCTTGGAGTGAAGACAGCAGCTCTGTGACGTTTATTTGTGAGATGCTTCTGCAAGATTCCCTCTTGCTTGGGGAAGCGTTTGTTTTTCTGTCATGTGCAGCCTTTATATCAAGATGGAATATTTTCTTAAGCCACCTTCTCTAGGTGAGGCAGAAGCTGCTCTGGGTATGTGGGAAGCACCGCTCAGTGCCGTGGAGGAAGGCAGGTTGTGCGTAGGGAGCTGTATCCTTTAGCCGCAGGGTGCCCATACGGGTTCATCTGTCACACAGTGGCAGAACACTTTCAGCTGTTCTCGACGCAGTCCAGGCATTAGTTTTCTGCTTGCAAGTGTGAAGTGGTGGGATTTGCACGAGCAGTTCATGGATGTGCACACACTTGCACATGCAACAAAGGGAGACAGAGCATAATGTGGAGTCCTGAGGTGACAAGGTAGTAAAAAAATCCCAACTGACATGCAGTGATAATGAGCAATAAAACCAAGCCTGCTTCTCTCCAAAACCCTCTTAAATAATACATGCATCTAAGGCAGTAGTGATTTTAAGACTTTAATTATTTAGTGAATATTAGTAGTAGAGTTGTTGCAGGGCACGGCATACAGGTCGCTCATGCCACCAGCTGCCTGCAAGCCACTCGTTCCCCAGTGCCCCCGGGGCTGTGCTGCCCTCCGAGCCCGCGGCTCCGCTCCCCACTGGGGACTGTACCTCTGCCTCCCTCCCAGGTTCTGCCTGGTCTCTGCTGCGCTGCTCAGCCCTCCTCAGGACACCTGGACCCATTTAACGGCATTTCAGTGCCCAGGAGGAAGGGGTTTTGATGCAGAGGGTTTGCGCATTGCCTGGCAGTTACATGCATTCAACTTCTCTTCATTTTACAACTCTTCACCAGCAAGCAGAGCGATATTTTACACTGAACATGTGGAGCAGCGCCCACGCCTCCCTGAGACACACAAAATGTGTCATTTCAGGTTATGCCATAAAAAAACATGTTCTGCTGCTCACTTAAAGGTCAGCCAGAGTAGGACAGCATTTTTATTTTATTTTTGCATGCAGGATTCAAAAGCCTTGTGCTCTTAACAATGCTTTTATGGTTCCATGAGATAAGACTGTTTTTTAAAAAGGATTCCAGTGGGGAAATGCCAGTTAAATGGGAGGGAGAAGCATAACAGAAGCTCTGGAACTTACTCCAGGCTCTCTGGGGCTTTCCTGCTCTCAGTGTTAAACACACCATCCATCTGATTTGCATTTTCAGTCCTATCTGGTTCGAAGTTTCCTGCTGCTCAGCAAAAGGAGGAGCACCCGCAGGGAGCTCCAGAGGAGCCCATTGCTCTCCCTGCGCTCAGGCTCCAGCTCTCTCCTGGCTCTTCCCAGGTGTGTGACATAAAAGCCTGGAGTGGCAGGGAGCCACTCGGCAGCAGCTGGGCAGCCCCTCAGAACCGCTCTCCTGCTGGCACCCCTTGGCATGGGGCTGCTCATCTCTTCTGCAACGAGGAAACAGCAAAGTCTCTTGCTGACATCCTGGGAATCACCGTATCTGATGCTGAGGGATTCGTTTGTGTCTGGTTACAACCCCCCAAACTCCTGAGCTCGCTCGGATGTCAGGGTCTGTGGCACTCGTGTCTGGTGTGGTCCGTGCTGCCTGCGGACGAGGGGCAGGGAAGCGGGTGAATCTGTTTGGTGTGTGGGGAGATGCTTTACACCATGCGGGGTGGCTCTTGCCCTGCTCCCTGTGGGGCTGTCCCTCCTGCTCAAACGCAGCCTGCAGCTCTGCTGCGAGCAGTCATTTAGGGAGGGGATGCACCGTGCCCTGCTGCTGTGCCTCCCGCTGGGGCTGGTGCCTGGAGGGGTCTGCACTGGAGAGAAGTGCCTGGGGCAAGTTTCCAGTGTAATTGTGTCCCAGGTCAGGATATCGGATGCTCACAAGGTCTTTGGGCAGAGGAAAGTATTTCACGGGCTGAGAGAGGGCCCAGTCCCGGGGGTGCATGCTGCCCTGGCTCTGCCATCAGCAGAGCCCTTGCTGCAGGGCTGTGTGTGCCCCCAGGGGGGCTGTGGGGCTGGTGCCAGGAGGCTGCCTGACCTCCGTGGTGCGTAGGTTTGTCTTTGAGCTGTTCACGGTTTGAATCCTGGAGCAGAAGCAGGCGGGTGAGCTGGGACCAGCCTGGCTGTGGGCAATGGGGCATCCGCCCCTGCACACAGTGCTCCCTGTAGGCAGCTCTTCCCGGGGCAGAGGCAGCTGCTCCTGGCACTGCCTGACCCTGCTAGCAGCAGCTGCCTGGGCTCTGACTGGCTCGAAGGAAAGCTGTATGCTTTTGAGGGAAAACAAAGGCTTTCTGAACCTTTCTCTTCTGAGGCTCGCAGCCACCCTCCGTGCTCCCTGCACAACGGCAGACCTGCACCCCTGGTACAGCTCGGCTAATCACAGCCCCAGGCTGCGTCCGGCAGGGCTGGAGCACAAGGCACCGTCTTATCAGCGAGAGCATCTCTTGTCTGCCATGGGTTTGAGAGCATCTCTCCTCTGCCACGGGTTTTGCCTTCCCCGGCTGGCCTGCCTGGAGGGCTGGGTGCAAGGTGTGAGCTGGAGATGGACCATGTCCATCTGTCCTGGTGGGAGCGCCTTCCTTGCGTCTGCACACCCGCAGTCTGCCAGGACGGCCGGGGTTCCTTGGTGTGACTGGCGGGTGCCTACAGGCTCCTGCCGGGGCAGGACGGGCTCGGAGGCTGCGGGTCCAGCACCGCGCTGCCGCCGTGCTCAGCCGGCTGCAGTAAGGCAGAGGAGAGGCGAATTTTTCTTTATCTCCGTGCTGCACCTTTTTGAGCAAATTAAAAAGGCTTTGGCGTGTTAGTGAACTCTTACTGCACGGCTGTAATGAGCGATTTCTCAGTTCTGTCTGGCTCTCCCTCAGCTGAACCTCTTTAAATTAGCTGAAAATGAGAAGCTGGAGAGAAGTGAGAGGGAGCAGAGGGGTCATCTGGCCCTTCCTCCTGGGAAGAGCTCTGTTAATGAAGCTTTGCAGGGAGGCATTTATAAAAACGAGTCAAAACCACAACTATGTGTGAGCGCTGAAGCTGGAGGGTGCAAAATCCCCTGTTGGGGGGGGGGCTGTGTTGGGGTGCACAGGGTCGTGAGTGACTCCTCGTGGTCCTGGACCAGAGCGTGGTGGGAATGTGGGTTCATAGTCAGCAAAAGCCAAGGACCTCTGCTTATTCCTCAGATTATTTGAAAAATCCCATTAACCATAAAAACAGAGCAAAATAGTCACGTTTGTTCTGTAATGAGTTGCTTTCCTTCTCACTTTCACCAAAGTCTACTATTTCTGCATACAAAAAGAATGGAAATTATCATTAAAGCTGAATTATGATGGCATTTAAAAGGGAGGATAAAATTTATGGCCAGAGCTGCTATTACAAAATACTTCCAGGATAGGTAATTGTGTAATTATTATGGGCAGAAATGAAAGTGATGGTTCATTAAAAGAAAATGACCATGAAATAACAATAAATAAAGCCAAATTAGAGCCATGGTAATTGCATGGCCCGTCCTGCCCATGTGCTGGCGGGTGCAGGGCACAGGGGTGTGTGGTTCCCGGCTGTGGCTCCCTGACAGAGCAGGCTGTGAGGGATGAGCAGTGTTGTCACTGCCCACGTTCACATTCGGACATGGCCTTTCTGCACAGCAGCGAGTGTCTCTCTGCCCCAGCCCCAGGCTGGTGGCATCGCTGGAGAGTGAGTCCTGGGGTGGCTCCTCGCATCCTGCCCTTTTGTCTCCTGGTGCTCGGACGCGGTGGGAACAGGAGAGGGGCAAGGACTGCTTTGGCTGGAAGATGGCATGGCCGTGCCTGGCCGGCACAAGCCGGGAGGTTGCACTTGGATCAGCATTTCCCAGCAGGGATGTGAAAATGTGGCTGCGAGGGAGAGGGATTTCCCCCAGTGCCTGGGGAGAGATCCCTTTTCCCTGGGCTTTCATTTGAGAAGGTGAAGTGGCTCAAAAAAAGCCACAAAAGCTCCTGGAAGGCAGGCGGTGTTTGCTGGTGAGCGTGGGTATGTGCTGCCTCTCCCCGGGGACCCACAGGAGTGCTTGCCATGACGCCGGTCAGCCACCCCCAGTCCCCTTCATGTGGCGGTTCCCGCCGAGCTGGGCAGGGGACACCAGCACAAACCTGCGGCATGAACTCCCTGGGCCGACTGCCTCGCTTCGCAGGGTTGGGGGTGAATGGGGCCCCAGGACCCTCAGCAGGACCCTCCTGGCAGCTGGAAGCAGAGCTGGGAGCTGAGGCTGAATGTGTGGGATGGCACGGGCAGGTCCGCAACTGTGGGTCAGAGTGACAGCCAGAGCTGCGCATGCTGGGAAAGGGCTGAGCGTGGGCTGGTGCTCACAGGTACCGCCAGCAGCAGCACACCACGCTGCTCCCCACAGCCCTGCATGTCCTGCTTGCACCCTTTACCAACCCTTTCCTCCAGTGGCTGCCGAGGGCTCCCGTGGGGCTCCTGCCCACATCCTGGGATATAGAAGGGGCTGAGCGCACGCTCCCGAGCTGAGGACATAGAGCAGCCAGGTCTGACGTGTGCTCATCTGCATGCATTTCAGGATGGCACACTGCAGAAACGCAACTTCCTCATCCTCCCTGCAGCCTGGCTCCCGCTCGCTGCRGACATGAAAGCCTGTGCCCGGTGACCCAGGGGATGTCTCGGTGCGCAGCTCTGCGCTCGCTCCTCCAGTGCTCATTAAACAGGACCTGCAGGGACCACCCACTCTCAGGTCATGGGAATGAAGTCTATCCAGCCATCTTTGGCTAATTTGTATTGTGCTTGTGTGGGCTGTTACCCAGTGAAAGTCATTGATTTGCGATGCTAACTAGCTTCTAAACCCGGATCCCAGAGGTGATAAGCCAGCATGTTAGTTTTCTTTCTTCCTTAATATTTTAATGGCACTGGGAGGGGGAGCAGCAGAGCAGCCCAGATTTCTGATGAACACCATGACATTTCTGTGTCACCACAGGGCAGAGATACCATTCTGGTCCTCCCTCCTCCGGCCAGAGGATGGTGCGTGATGGCAAGACGGGAACGTTGGTTTTAGCTGGGGTCGGAGGTGGTGGTACTCTGTTTGAAGCCAAAGGCAGCACGATGCACCATTCCCTCTTGTAGCAAAGTGTGCATCTCATTATCAGTTGCAATTAACTAATGTGCTCATTCATTTCAATAAAGCTCTTGGCTTGGCCGTGGCAAGAGGCTATTAATTTTGCTGGGCAGGACGGGTGCAAGGGCTGTTAGGGGTAAGAGCTCAGATGCAGGAGGTCTGGAGCAGGACCGGTGCTTCTCCTTACGGGTGGGCTGGGGACATGCTGGGCCGAGCCGCGTGTATGTCATCAGCAGCCCTGAGGCGATTGCCGGAGGCCGGGACAGGGCTCCCTGTGCCGGGCTCTCCCGGTGCCTCGGTCACGGCACACACCAGCAGTGCTGCCCGGGGGCGGTGAGCTGGAGGTGGCCTGGGGGCTCCGGGGCAGCAGCCCTGTGTGATAGTGTCTGTTTCTCCTCCCGCAGTGCACGTAGAGCCCGGCACGTGCGAAGTCATTGCAGCTCACAGGTGCTGCAATAAGAACAAGATCGAGGAGCGATCCCAGACGGTGAAATGCTCCTGCTTCCCGGGGCAGGTAGCAGGGACGACACGGGCAGCTCCCTCCTGCGTGGATGGTGAGTACCCCACAGCCGCAAGCCGGGTACCGTGAACCTCCCCGACTGGCTCTTCCCCGTCGGTCAGGCTGGTGCGGAGTTTCTGTGCCCCCAGATTAACAGAGGAGACCTGCCCAGGGGCTCCTGCAGCGGAGCAGAGGGGCAGAGGGAGCGTTTTGGGGACACTCTCCATTGGTGTGGCTGCGTTACCCCACCCCGTGCAGCCCCAGACTGTGTGCGCTGGGTGGGTTATGGTGCTCCCACGGTTCAAGCTCCTCCAGCGCATCGCTGCACTGGGACCAGGTGCCGCAGCATTGATCCCTGCACGTCTGCTCACCGCGCTGCTGCAGCCAGAGGCAGGGACGTGACTCCAGCCATGCAGCACCATCACCTGCGAGGATCATTAAGCAAAGCTCTAGCCATGTATATTTTATTGAATGGCATCACGTGACATTGCCAAAGAGCCGGTGGGAGCCGCTGCAGCTTCTGCCAGCGTGGTATCGATTCACTTGACAGCCAGTGTCCTATGAGTGCGGCGGTGTGCAACACCAAGAAATCCCTTGAATGAATTATCAGGGATGAATTATCAGGGAAGGCTTTCATTGTCCCAAACAGCTTGTGTGTGTCGTCTTTCCCAAAGATAGGGGAGCCCTCTCTGGTTACCCACGTTGGAGGCATCAATTACAAGAGCCTAACAGAGTCGAGCAGTGGTAGATGGTCCCTTTGCCTCCATAAGAGGAGCCTGCAGTAGGTTAGTGAACAGCGCTGTTCTCCCTGCTCTTGTTGGGAGTGAGGACAGGACTGTTGTTAGGCTTTTTACCTGGGGTAGGGAGAAAAAGCAGGGTGCTTCGGAGGCAGGTGGAGCAGTTGGGTCAAATGAGGCCGGGCAGCCGAYGAGCGGCTCCTCGGCAGGGTCGCTGCAAACGTGGGCTGTGCCGGAGAGAGGGGCTGCACCTCCTGCCCTGCCCTCCTGCACCTCCTGAAGGCAGGCAGGGCTGGCACCCTGTCCCCCATGCACTGCCAGCCCAGAGCAGCCTCCCCCAGCTGCCGCCACACCGGCTCCTCCATGCCCCGTGCTGCAGCCCGGCCRCTGACGCCCTCCTCTCCCCCAGCCTCCATCGTGCTGCAGAAGTGGTGGTGCCAGATGGAGCCGTGCCTCGATGGGGAGGAGTGCAAGGTACTGCCCGACCTCTCGGGCTGGAGCTGCAGTAGCGGCAACAAAGTGAAGACGACCAAGGTATGTCCCCTGGCAGGGTGCTGGGGGGGGAAGCCTTGCTGGCCTGTCCCCAGCCTGGGGCAAGCAAAGCCCAGGAAAGCATCCCCGGAGAGTTTGCAGGGGAAGGGGAGAGCCTCGGCTTTTCCAGGGGACGTGCCGTTTGTTACAGATGCACCAAAGCAGAGCAGAGGGTCTGGGCTGTGGTGTTGTCACCGGTGCTGGAGGGGCCGGCGGGGGTAGCACAAACCCCAAGTGGGTCCCGTGGCTTTGCTGATCGATAACTCCTACGGGGAGGCTCAGTGAGGAGGGCGTTGCGCAGCTCAGCCCGCGAGCAGACATGCTGAGGACGTTTCCATACCAGCCCAGGGCTGCTGGGCTGTCCTGGCTGCTCCCCAGCATCTCCCTGCTGCTCTGGGGCAGCAGGTTGCTCATCCCAGCTGAGTGGCACAGCCCTGAATCTGTCACCACTCCCCCGTCTGAGGCAATCATCTGTGAAAGAGCACTACATGATTATTATTTTCATGGCTTGCTGAATGCCCCAAAGAACAAGGTGTAATTAAAATTTTATCAAACTCATTAGTAATTACATATATGCCATGGTTAATCAGTTGCATAATTTTGTAATCATTGTTCATACTGTTGAGTGTAATTATTCCTTATGCTTTAGTTTTTCCCTGCCATAAAATTATCGTATTAAGTGATGTTGGGATTTTTTTCATTATTGCTATTATTTTTGTGCACAGAAAGCACTTTCATGCTCAAGTATTTTTATGGACGTCCAAGAAGGTTCCTCTGGCCCTGGGCATCCATTACTGACCAGTAACTGCAGCACTACATTTAGCTCATTGTCTTTTTCCCATCTTAATATTGTTTGTTTATTCCCCCCCCCCAGCTGTTAACTTAGCCCAAAGCCTCTGCTCTGGCTTTGCTGTCCTGGGCTCTTGCTGGAGACCATTCCCATCTGCAGGAGCCCAGGGCTTCTGCTCTCCTCCCTCGTCCAACAGCCCTGACCTCTGTGGACATCCTCCTAGCACCCCTTTTGGGTCCCTTGCCCTCCCCTAGGGAGGTGGCATTTTGGCAATGCAGACCTATGTTTTCAAAAGGATTTTGGGTGCCCCATTAGGAACTGCGTCGAGGGGATTTGGCTCTCCCGGTCCCCTCTGCACATAGACCCACAGTGGAAGCTGTAGCCAGAGCACGGGGTTCACAAACAATCCATAAGCTGAAATTTGGAACGACCACCCCATTAAATGAATGCAAAGAGCGAAGCATATTTGCATCTCCTGAGGCTGTTTGCTGGCAGATGGGGGAATCGGCTGGGTGTGTTCGGAAACTCGCCCGCTGCAAACAGGTTGACTGTTTCCATTAGCAGGCACCTGCCCCGCTCTTCTCCTCTGCCTGCAGGTCACGCGATAGCCTCTGTGCAGCTTGGCGGCAGCTGACCAGCCTCGGCGCGGGTCCCCAGTGCTCTGCAGAGCCATGAGCAGCAGAACGTGGTCCGGCCAGGCGGTGCCTGCGGAGGTGGGATGCTCCGGGGCTGCTGTCCTGCGCCTGCTGGCGGGACCATGCCAGGTACCGGATCAGAGCATCCGCTGAGCCCCAGCTTCCCCAGAGGCTGCAAGTATGGGACCCCAGCGCAGCTGCAAGACTCCTGTCGCTCCACTGTCCCCTCCTGCCCCGTGGACACACTCACTGGCCAAGAAATGGGCTCATTTTCCCATCCTCTTAAATAAAATACTCCAATCATGTAAGAGCTGTTGACAATACAGAGACAGACAGCGGTCCCCCAAAATGGGCTTTATTCTGAAATAGCTGAAATCATTGCTGTGAGTCGCCTTTCCCCATCTCCCAAGACGTTGAATCAGGGTCGCCGTCAGGAATTGGGAAGTCAATGGTTGTGTGACACCCTCCCCCATTTGGCTCATGGCTCCTGGCCCGGAGGGTTCCCAGGAGCAGGCGCTGAACTCCGGCCTGACCTTGTGTCACTGGGGGCCAGGGACCTGCTCTGACCCCTGGAGCGTTGTGCTTTCCCTGCTCCGTGACCTGGCTGCTGTGACCATGTGTGGCGGATGCATCGGCGTGGCTGGGGCTATCTGACACCACGTCAGTCCCCGGAGATGGTGAAATGTCTCCATGGAGCATGCTGCTGGTTTCTTCTTCCTTGGTAATTGCATTAATCAGGCTGCGAGTTTAATATCTGTTCTCTACCATGCAAGTCCCGGGCACCAAGTTACTGCTTGTGTTTGCAATCAAATTTCAGAATAACGCGCGGGGGAAGCCCTCTTCTGTCTGTGGGTCTGGTGTGCCTGACACTGTTCAGATGCCCAGCCAGAGACCCAGACCGAGCCAGGCTTCATTGCATTAATTCAAAATAAAGAGAAATGTACCATCTCCTGGCCGTGAGCTTGTGACCTTCTCCAGGACGCACCTGGCGTGGCAGCTCGAGGGGGAGAGGACGGGAGCCCCGTGATCCCGACATCAGCAGGGCTGGGGACCCCAGGGCTGCTGCACTGGTGGGGCCCGTGGCACACAGCCTGAGCAAGAGCATCGCTGCCAGGGAGCGGGGCCAACGCCTCCCCGGGCGCCCCAGCCCTGCTCCATGACCCGTGTGGGGGCACGTGCTGGCTCAGGAGGGGCCGGGGGCTGGAGCCGGCACGGGGGTTGGCAGCACCGCGCGCTGCCCGAGGATGCTGGTGTGTGTGCAGCCGCCTGCCTCTGTGCTCCAGCTGCCACCAGTGGGACTCGTTATTTAGACGTTTTTGTAATGCGGTACGTAATACCTGCTCCAGATGTGATGTAAATACCAGACTGTGAAATAATAAATTCATTTTAATCTCTGCAAAGGATCTTTTCATTCAGCAGCGAAGGGAGGCTTTGGGAGTGCTTCTCTTGCCGACTGGATACGAGGCGGAGAGGCTGGGGGCTCTGCCCTGGCCGTACCAATGCCAACCGGCTCATGCAACAGCGGCCACTCTCATTACTCGTGCAACTGTCTAATTCTCTGGCTCAATAAAATCTTTTGGCTGTGACTTACACTCTAATTACACATTGCATTAAAAAGGCATACTCTTTCATTTAGCCGAACCGCAGAGGAACAGTTCGGGCGATGCTCAACAGGCTGATTTTCGTCTCAGTTTCACTGACATTGCTGCATGGATGAGTCTGCCCGTGTCTCTCCATTTCTGCATGCTGAGATCTGACCAGTGACAACCTTCTCCAGTGGGCAGGTAGCCGTGCCTCGGGGCCACGGCCACTGATGTGCTGCCAGAGCATTTGTCCTTTCACAGACCCTGCGTGGCTCGGCTGCTGGGTTACCCAGCAAAGGACTTTTGTGTTTTGTCAAGTGTTTGGATATGGTTTTTGTTATTATCCATTGCACTGGCTGGAATGATTGGAGGAGCAGCAGAGGGCAAAGCTTCGCAGAGGAGGAGCCGGTGGCTGCCCGTGTGCCCAGGGCCATCAAGCTCTCCCAACATCGCTGAGCTCCTGGTGGGACAGCCCTGGCTGCACGGTGGCTTTCTGTCCTGGGCCTGGGACAGCTGAATGACCAAAAATACCCTTGAGATGGCTTTCCTCCATCAAAGGAGTGAGATGAGCCTGGGCCACAAGTTATCAGGAGAAGGGATGCACAGCAGGAGCCTCCTTCCCCGGGGAGAAAAGACTAAGATGGACAAAAGATACAGAAAAAAACACCGTCAGCTTTCTGTACATCTCCCAGTGCAGAGCCATATCTGGCAGGACATCTTATCAGTTACAAACAGCAAATGGAGGGAGAAAAAAAGAAACAAATTCAGAATAATCAGCAAGAGATTCCTCAGCATTGGAAAAAAGAGGATCTGTCCTCGCAGAGGAAGGGCAGGACTCGTCCCCTGAGCACAGGGCAGTGCTTGTGCAGAAGGAGGCGGAGGGCAGGGGACAGGACAGGGCTCCGTGTGCCCCGCTCCGGGCCAGGGCACAGAGCGAGGGACAGGGCTGCTGGGCTGAGCAAACAGCCAGTCGAGCTCATTTATTGAGTGCGGTTCACAGCATGAACGGTTTTACCCCACTGCTCTCAGATGACAGCTTGGAGAGGGCAGGGGCTGGTGCGGGAGGCAGGGCTGGGCTGCACTGCATAAACCAGCGTTTCCCTCCTGCCTCTTCGCTCAGCCCGGTGGAGCCCCAGAGCCCCTGGGCTTGTGCCTCCAGCCCCCAACGCGGGGTTTGTCAGCAGGAACTGCTGCTTCCCCCGGGGTGAGGAAGGAGCAGGGGCCAGAGGAGCCGTGCACCCCGTGAGCTGGGGGGGAAGGGGCAGGACCTGGGGACAGGAAGGAGTTAAAGGGTGCCATGCAAAGGCAGCTGGGTGCAATAGGCAATCTGGCCCCAGGAGAGCTTAAATAAGGGATGCAGGGGTGGTGGGTGCTGCCACAGGAGGGGTGATGCTGTTGTTGCTGCAGGAGGAGGTACTGCTCTTAGCTTGCGATTGTTCTATGCAGAAGCTGGGCTGTCCCTGGCATCTCTCTGGGGCTGGGTTGAGGCTTCCCTCTCCTGCCAGCCGTGTGCCAGGGCAGTTGGGCTGGGGAGCAGCAGGTGCTTCAGCTGTTGGTTCTTCTGCTCTTGGGGCTGGGGTGGAGCAATATGGCTCTGAGAAGGTGCTCTTGCTTTGTGCTTTCTTAGCAACCTTCCCGTGTCTCTCTTTTCCCAGTTCTGGCTTGTACTGGGCTGATGGGGGCTCTGCAGTGCCCTTCTCCAGTGTCCTGGGCAGTGGAGGTATCTCAGTTCCTTGAACATGCTGCTCTCCTGGAGGAGAGGGGAGAGCAGCTCCCTGCTGCCCACACCCACTTGTATGTATGTGTCTGTTGGGGTTCTCCATGCCCCTAGGCTCAGCACAGCTGCTGGAAGATGGCACTTGGTTGCTCTCCTCTGTCTCTGTGGGGTGTGCAAGGGCTTCTCTCTGCTTGTGCTCTGCCCTTTACAACTGCTAATGGGCTCGGAGCTTTAATTGATTTTGCTCCTCAGGTCGGGTGCTGACTTCACTGTCTGCACCAGTGTGGGGAGTGCCTCCCATCCCTCCACCTRCTCCCAGGGCTCTGGTGGTGTTACTCCTTGGTGTTATTCCTTGCTGTGCTTCCTGCTCTCAAGTCTGTATGCAAGTGAATTCTGGCCAGGGAAGTTTAACCAGAGGGATGCCAGAAATGGGTGATCCCAGAGCAGATCTGGAAAGCGGCAGCAAGGGCTTGTCAAGGCTGTGGAGCTCCTCATTAGGCCCCGGTGCAAAGCCTGGGTGCCGGCACCCCTCTCCCTGGGGCACGGGCCACGGGAAGATGAGCAGCCTGGGGCTGTGCAGGGCTACCGGGGCTGGTGTGCATCTGCTGCAGCATGCATGGTGGCAAAGGACACTTGAGCTGTGCTGCTCTGGAAGCAGATCCCTGCTGCATCCACTCAGTTTTGGTGGCAGAAGCTTAACCACAAATAAGCTGCACCTGGGAATGCCCAAATATCTGTGCCCCCGACCAGACCTGATCCCTGCCAGTTCAAGCGATTGCTGGGCTGGAGAGCTCTGGCTTAATACCTTCTTTCCCTCTGATATTGACTGCAGCCTGTGTGAGTGTGTACTTGAGAGAAAGAAAAATGCCTGGCTCTAGAGGAGAGCCAAGAGCCTGTTCTGGCCAGCAAAGGCTAATTAGCTCGTGGTGATCCTAGAGCAATGTGCATTAATTTCTCTAGGATGCTTTGCTGAGAGCTTTCCCTGTCCTGTCCTTTCTACTTTGCACGGTGGCTCCCACTGCTCTAGTGTGATGTCCCCCAGATGCCACCCCTCCCCAGGGGCCAGGGCCAGGGCCAGTTTGTGTTTGTACTGTCCCCACCAAGAGCCCTAGCTGTCGAATGCAGAGTGGAAGTCTGTTATTTCTAATAACAAACACTGGGCTGCTGCTGGGAGCATCCCTGCTTGGCTAAGCATATTCATAGCTGGCTCATAATGTGAAGGATCCATTCTGCAGAAGTGTTGAGCTTGACACCTACATTGATATAAAAACATTTTATTGTCTGCATAATAGCCACCCTTAACGCTTATTTTTCACTTACCGCAATACATGGTTTAGTGAGGAAATAGCCCCTTGGTGTCTCTGCTGAGTGCTGACCTCGCCTGTTGTATACCACTATCACAGTAAAGTACACAAATATGGAAAATCACTGCTCGCCTCCTGGCAGGTAAATGCTTTTCAGAGGAAAGCGCTGCAGCCTGAGGTAGTACTGGTTTTACCTCCCGTTTCTCGGGGGGAGCCGGGGAAGGACGCTGCTGGCACTCCCTTGCGCTCTCTTTCTGTATTGTCAGTGCTTTCCTTTGGCCAAAGAGGCAGAACATTTCTAGCAGGAGCATTAAGCCAAGGAATAGGGTGATGGAAATAGGAATGTCCCTGCGCTGTGGCTGACGGACACCTGCTCCCGTGGCAAGGACTTTGTGTGATGCCCCGTGTCTTTGGTCCCTTGGCGGGACGGTGCCAGCCCCACAGCCCCCCGCTGCCTCGGACACCCCATACCCTTCTCTCCACGTGGGACCATGCTGCTGGTCCCTGGAGGGCAGAGGAGCCCCTGCAGCCACATCAGCAGCTTAGAGACCTTGAGATCCCAGCCTAGGAGCAGCACCGTGCCCAAATCCCCCTAAGCTTGGTCTTGGCACGTTAGCGCAGTAACTGATGGGGAGCTTGCGCAGCCAAGACTTGCAAGTCGCCGAAGGGGCGATTAGTCAGAGGAAACTGTCACAGTTAAGGTACATTCAATATCATCTCCCTGAGTATTATAATTACACCCCATTCAATTAGTCTTCAGAAAAAAAAGCCTTTTGTATTAAGGCTTGGTGGAGAATTATTAGAGAGTGAATTAAAAGACAAGAATTCCATTTTACTTCACAATAATAAAGGCATAATGTATAAAATACCCAAAAATTACAAGCTGACTAAATTTAGAGCTGTGCTAGGAGGTGAAATGAAAGGTAAAATGAAACCCTTTGAGCAGCTACGATGTACAGTACAAGGTGGGTATTATCTGAGAAATAAGATGGAAACATAATTAACCACCCGGCATTATGCTGAAAGATGGCAAATTGAAATGGGAGACAAAATTAGGTGAAATTGCAGAGCAGACTCATTTATTTCTGCTTTCTAAATCAGTGCTACCTGTCAGCAGTAATGCAAAATTGTTCTGGAGCAGGAGCTTTCAAGGGGATGCTGCTGGTGGGGACCTCACCTCATCCGGGCCAGGACTGCTGTGCACACACCTGTACCACGAGCCGTGTGTCACCGTGGAAGAAGCTGATGCCTCCAAGAGCCAAGTCCTTGGTGCCCCTTTCCCTCGCCCAGCCTGCGGTGTGTGCTGGCCAGGGCTGTCTGTGCCCTTCCCCAAACTCTGTTTTGCTTTCCCTGATGTTTTGCTGCTATAACTAGTGCCACCCTTGTGACTTCTGCCAGTGTTGCTCCTACGTCATCTCGTCAAGGACTTGCCTTCAGTGGCCTCTTGCAGCCCCAGTTTAGGGCTGGAGGAACATTTTCTTTCACTGGCTTTAAATTTCCTCTTCTCAGACTTAATTGGCTCCCTTCCCCTGTAGCAGGAAGAGGCAGAAGTAACCTCTGCCACCTCCATCCTACTGCTGTCACTCAGCTTATAGAATCATAGAATCATTAAGGTTGGAAAAGACCTCTAAGATCATCAAGTCCAACCGTCAACCCAACACCACCAAGCCCCACTAAACCATGTCCCTAAGCGCCTCATCTACATGTCTTTTAAATACTTCCAGGGATGGTGACTCCACCACTTCCCTGGGCAGCCTGTTCCAATGTTTAACCACGCTTTCAGTAAAGAAATTTTTCCTAATGTCCAATCTAAACCTCCCCTGGCGCAACTTGAGGCCATTTCCTCTCGTCCTATCGCTAGTTGCTTGGCAGAAGAGACCAACCCCCACCTCGCTGCAACCTCCTTTCAGGTAGTTGTAGAGGGCAATAAGGTCTCCCCTGAGCCTCCTCTTCTCCAGACTGAACAGTCCCAGTTCCCTCAGCCGCTCCTCGTAAGACTTGCTCTCCAGACCCTTCACCAGCTTCATTGCCCTCCTCTGGACATGCTCCAGCACCTCAATGTCCTTCTTGTAGTGAGGAGCTTGCTCCTCTCTGGCCATTTGGTTTATTGCTGCTTTTACAATGAATTCAAACAAGGACAAGGAAGTTTTGTCTTTTCCAGAAGCCACAAGATTTTTCCTAGAATCACCTCAGCTATGGGAAGAAATTACCATGCAGCTCCCATCCTGTATTTAGGAATGTAGAAAACCAAAACTGGCATCTCAGATGAGAAGCAGAGTCCATCTCGTTCAGCTTATGTGAGTCAAACGGGGGGAAGGTGCATGCAGCAGGTCTGGCAATAGTGTGTGTGTGTTTGCATCTGAGCACGTGGTTCAGTATTTTTCTAGTTTGCTAGTACCTTTCACTAAGAAACTCTATACATTTTTTTCTCTGTCATGCTCGTAAGTAGATACATCCCTGTTTGACTGACGCAGGTGCAGGGGGGTGAAGCGAATGGCTCCAGCGTTCACACGCGCTGCCCCGTCCCACTGGCACTCAGGGCCAGAAGCAGAAGGCAGCCACAGCCCCGGCTGCTGTCAGGCCCCGCTGCCAGGACATGGGGACACGGGGCTGTGGGCACCTTCCCCATTGCCTCGCATGCGGTGGGACTCCATTAGAGTCACCAAGATAAAAATACAACTGCACAGTGTTTGCTCTGGTTAATAAGCTATGATGGGGCTGTTTGAAGCATTAGATGGCTCTTCCAAAAATGCATCCTCATGTTTTATTAAAACGTGCATTTGTGGAGATGCTCTTAAGGGAGTGAATAAAATATTCATTCAGATGTTACTGTGTGATAAAAGCAGAGTCAGGACGCAAACTACACTGCTGGGGGTCACCTGCAGACCTGGCCCCGCTGCAGGCAGCCTGGTTCCTGCCGTGCCCCAGGAGGGTCCCTGGGGACGGTGGCCCTTGCTGCCACCTGCTCGGGAGACCTCAGCCATGTCCAGTGGCTCTGGCACAGCCCTCCCTGCAGAAACCCCTTGCTCTGTCTGGCCCTGGAGCTGAACAGGGCTGCTGCCTGTTTTCCTTGCATCATCTCTCATCTGCCCCTGTGGTGTTAGCTGTGATCTGGTCGCTCCCCCCTAGGAGCGACTGCCCGGTCCGGGACTGTTGTAGCAGCCCAGTGGGTCTGGGCAGGAGCCGGCAGCAGGGGAGGCTGGAGGTGTGAAAGCCAGGAGAGCATTGGCAGCACAGGGCGGCCAGCGTGTCCTTGGCACTTGACTTTGGGAGACCCCCAGGAGGCCTTGGCTTGTCAGAGGCTGTGATTGCTCCAAATATCAGCCCAGGGCCTGTCCCTTTGCCCTGTATCCAGGCAGGTGACGTGGGACAGCCCGGGGACCCCTGCAGAGGTGGCACCGCACTGGTGAGCAGTGCCCAAACCCCACCTCGCTGCAGGCAAAGCCCCATCCCCAACTCCCCTCCCAAGCCTGCAGGAAAAGGCAGGAGTCCCGAGCCCCAGATGTGCCCCAGCCTGGCAGCACTTGTCCCTCATCTCTTCTCCCTGGCACAGCTCTATCTCCAGATTTGGATCCCTGCACGTTTGGAAAAGCTAGATGCTCTCCCCTCCCCAGGCAAAAGGTGCACAGAGATGGGGGGGGTTGCACGGGCATCAGCTCGTTCTGGGCAGGCTCTGCTTACTGACTGCATCAGGGATTAAAGTAGAGTCTCATTTTTATAAAGTGATTTCTAACCTTGTTTTCCTGCTGGGGGGGCTGCAGTGGCCAGAGCAGAAATGGAGCCATTGGCTTGGGCAAAGCAGCGAGGGAGACTGCAATTTAATTTGTGCATTTCCCAGCTTGTTGTTAATCTCCTGACTTACTGCTGGTATTTGATTTCTGTAGCATTGCTTCATCATAAAGGGATTAGCTAGGACCATAGGTCTTCTCTTTGATGCTCATTACTGGGGATTACTGAGAAATTTTGTAGTTAGTTAATGGGTCAAATAGGTAAAAATGAAAATATGCATATGATTTTGTTGACATTTGCAGGAACATTCAATCTATGATCTAGCACTTGCTCTCCTGGCCCATTCAGCATCCCCTGCTGCCTGTCCCATGGGGGTCCCAGTCCTCTGCCGTCAGGTTCAGAGCCCCAGAGCCGTAAAGCAGGAGCTGCTCTCCTGAAAGGGTCTGCTGCACTGCTGCTGCTCTGGCAGCTCTTTTGTCCACAGGGGCCAAGGCCACTGAAAGATGCTCTTGGGAGATGAAACCTGTGCTGGGCACCGGAGGACTTGGCCGCCTGGGCAGCTCCCTGGTTGTGGGACACTCATTTACAGCTGTGTGAAGCCCATGTTGCAGCACGGAGGTCGGTGCAGGTATGTCACAGGGGTGCTAGTGGCACTGATACAGAATCAGGCCCCATCTCTGTGGCTGGTTCCGCCTGGGCAGGACAACCTCTCCTGTCCCCTCTGCCAGCTGAGCTGACCCGCTCCGCGGGGACRTGCCTCCCGCAGGGCATCTGCTCTGCCCGCCCCTGCCCGGGCACTCGGCCCGGCTTCCCATCCCCCTGGAGAGGCTGTGTGGTTTCAGGCAGAAGGGATATTTTCCAGTTTTCATCCAAGTCAGCAGGAAAAGGCCAATGCCAGCTCCCACTCTCTCCTCGCTGCGGGGCTGGGGCCCGTGGGCTGTGCTGCTTGGCCATGGCACCCCTTGGCCTGGGGGGCTTTGCTTCCCCCGTCTTCTTAGAGGGTCCCTCTCTCCAGGGAGCATCAGCTCTGTAACCCTGACCTGCCCAGCTCACGCTGATTGTTTGCTGCAGCCACGGTCCTTGGGAAACGCTGTTTCCCCGCCACGTGCACGGGCCTGGGCAGGGCACCCAGGGTGCTCCGGCCACGTGCTGTCTCATGCTGGGGCTTCAGCATCATTCAACGGCCGGGCTGACGGGCACAGTGGTGGGCAGCCAGCAGTGCCTCCGGCCGGCAGCGCACCAAGCGCGGTCGGGAGATGCCTTGGGCGGCATGTAAAATCCCTGCAAAGTGTGGTTTGAATTTTTCCTGTGCACATCAGTGGCAACAGAGGTTAATATAATATTAGCAGCTTGACCTGAATATGAATGTCAGACATCCCTAATAAATGCCTGCTAACTGAAAACATGGACAAATTAGCACATGCTCCATTGCCTTCTAATGATGTGCTTTTCTCTGGTGCCAGCTTCCCCACGTGTGTTGGGAGCTGGCTGCGCCTTGAGTCCCGTGGAGCAGGACTGGCCACCTCCCCCGCCGCCACCTTCTCCACCTCCCCTCCGTGCTGCTCCCCAGCCTGCCCGGCCCAGGCTGGTCCTACTGAGCCTCCAGCAGAGAGATTCTATGAGCACAGAGATGCACAATTGATTTATTGGTAACATGATACACTGCACGGAGCCAGGATCAAGTAACACTCCAATTAAATACCTGTGGATGCATTCATATTAGTGAGCTCAAAGTCAATCATTTATTTAAATACACTGGGAATCATGTCCTGTGATTATTAAAGGGGCTGAAATCATGTTGCATTAATAACAATAATAAATATTGTGGATACTCAGGTCTTTAAGAAAATGATTCTGTGAGTTGTGAAATCTTTGCAGGAGCTGCAAGGCTGGGAGGATATGAATATGGATCAGCAGGATTATTACACATACCAGCATCAAGGGACAAAATTAAAGTGTTTAAAATTCTCTGCAAAGACAAAATGTAGAATATGAAAACTTTTGCAATCATTTATAATAATGAAATTTTGATTAGCGAGGCAGGATCATGCATAAGTTATTGCACCAGCCCTCTGGGCCAAACAGCGTGTAGAATCGGTGAATTCAGTGGAAACATTTTGACTTTGCAGCAGCAGTCACGCGGGTGCCCAAGCTGGTCGGGAAGCGGGATGAGCGACGGGGCTGAGCAGCCTGTGCTGATGGGGGGGTGTTGGATGCGCAAAATGAGCTGACCTGGCAGAGGAGGAGGAGGCAACCCCCCCGGTTAGGGGTGTCTTTCTGAAACATCCTCCGGCGGGCGCTCGCGGTGCCAGTGGCTCGGCCCCGTGCGTGCCGTGCAGACGAAGGGAATCTTTCTTCTGTGTTTTCTGCTCTTACATAGTAGGGAAAACAGTATATAAATTATTTAAGCAGGCAGAAGATAATTAACTCTAATCAGTCTGGATTCTGCCCAGGTTGTAGCTCTGCAACAGCATTAATCGTACTAATTACTTAATATTACTAACACAGTTTTCAGTGAGTTCAACAATRCATTCAGTGAATCCGGCATTGAGTAATAGATGTAAAGTGATTGACTCTGAGTTGAAAAGCTCTTCGATACTGCAAATCCGACCATTTTATTAGTCAAATTATCACTCTTTGGGCATTCAAAAGTAGCAGCTCAGTCTTGTAGGGAAATTTTTTTCATTACACCGATGGGTTATTGTTGGATTGCATTAGAGAGGATGTTATTTCAAGAACATTAAGAAAGAAGAATTTAGACGAAACTAACAGCATCTCTGATAAACAGTTATTTAGATTACAGGGTGAGGTTCAAAGCCTGGTTTTGATCAGTGGAATTGGAGCTTGCGTCCAGCTCCGTGGTGATCCACCCCACTGGAGGGTTGGGGCAGGATCCATCCCGGCATCTGGTCAGAAACGCAAGCCCCCGGCAATGCTTCCCGTCCCTTTGACAGCGCCTCTGCTTGCGTGCGGCTCCCTGCGTGTGCCAGGCTCTGTCTGGTGCCACCTGGCCTGAAATGGGCTTCCGAGCAGCAGTGGTTACTGCTGTGAGGCGCAGCCACCCTGCAGGTCTGGGCTGCCAGGCGGCACGAGCTGTGCAAACAGGCTGCAGACACGCAGGAGAGGAGGGAAGGTGCCTGGCCGGGCTGAATTAACTCCCCGGTAAACACCAGCTGCCGTTTCTAAAGCCACCGGACAACTCGGTCTGTTATTTTCCAGTCATTCCACTGTGCAAGTCACAGAAACCTAGGGAAATGAAAAGGTGAGAATGCATTATTGATTAATTACTTAGTCATCTCCAAACGGTTATTGAGCACGGCTGTGACTTTGACAAATTACCCCTCAATTTTTGTGACTGATATGCAATTTGATTAATGCAGTTTTACGATGCTCCTGTCAGAGGGTGACACAGAGTCTGATTCCAGTGCCTTGCAAAAGGCAATGGTGTCATGTTTTCAGTAATTGATGGCATTTGCAAACGGTTAGCCAAAAAATAATTAAGCAGTGTGATATTTTGTTTGAAAGGAACATTGGGTTAATAAGTTGAGCTGAAGGTGGAATATCAACTTTGTATAGTCATGCTGACAAGTGAGCTGGTGCCATCGCCACGCAGTGTGTCTGAACCGACCGACGTCAATTTAGTCCCCTCTCAAGAGGTCAACGTTTGCTGGGGCCGAGGAAGCACTTGGGGCTTTCCCCACGCAAGTGTTCACCCTGCGGTGCCCTGGCACAGGGGGGCCCCGGGCAGACCCCCCTCGCGCTTCAGCCCCTGTCTCTGGCTCTCTCCAGACTGATACTGCTCCTGTGAAAAGGCACATGTGTGTTGTGGCTCTGTGGTGTCTGATTAATATCTGGTTTTGGCTCCCCCACCTTCCCTTTGAATCAGAGACCTTGCACAGCAGCGCACGGGAGGCATAAGCAGAGCAAACCTCCCATTTCCACAAGGAAATGCTGTTAAAATCCTTTGCAGGAAATTGGAAGATTAACCACCTGTGGATGTGGTGCCTGGCAGTCCTCACCTGCAGCATCGGTCATTTTATCTTTAAATCCTCAACGGTTAGCAACTGAAGAGCAGGACAGCGGGGCCCGGAGTGGACGGGCTGTCTCTCTAACAAATAGCATCTGGGATAACAGGGAACATTAGATGCTGCAAAAGGCCATTCTTGTAGACCAGAAGGCAAGTGGCCTCATAAAGAAGGATTTCACACTATTTAAACAATAAAATCCCTGCTGGCTGCCTGGGGAAAATAGCCTTTTACCGTGAAAAAACTGCGATTTGAAAATAGTGACTGCCAGACACTGTCCCAGTAAAGGCTCATTGCAAAGGGAAAAGCCAGATGAGCCGGTGTAATAACGGTGGCTTCATGGACATTAATTACTTGTCTGCAGTCCATCCCAGCCAAGTGTCCTCTCGTGCTGACAGCGACCTGGGTGCAATAAGAAGCCACAGCAGAAAATCTGGCTGTGGGCACAGACCGAGCCGAGCGTCTGCAGCGGCAGCCTGGGACGGGGAGGGGAGCGCCGAGGACTGCTCCTGCGCCCCCTCCCCGCTGTGCTCCCCTGCCTGCCTCCTGGCATCCAGCCCGGCCCCCCTGCCCTGGGTTTGCTGCTCCCTGGTTTCCATCGTTAGGTGGGAAGGGTGGGGCTGGCGGGCGAGGCCCCTGTGCGCTGGCACAGGCAGGTGGATGCTCGGGCAGGTGGGGCCATTTCTTCCAGGACGGAACTGATGGCTGATGCYGCAGTTACGCTTTCAAATCTATATCCCCAGAAATGTCCATCACTCATGCCCCTCCAGTGGTTCTGCTTGTTTTCTCTCCACAGTAATCAATAATTTGCTTTTTAAACAAACTGGCTTTCTGTTCCACTTAAAACCATTTCCCTCTGGTTCCACTCAGTGCTCCATTTACAATGTTACGTGTTTAGCAAGCTATGTGCTTTGCATTTTTCTCACCGAGTCCACGTGCAAAGGGTTTTTCTTGCTGCTTGTGCTCATCACTGGGTTGCTGACAACGTGCTCGTGTGGCAGCTCGCTCTGGCGTGAGCTATTTCTGCACCTCTGACTCCCTTCTGTTAGCGCCTTTTCCATTTGAGACCTCGTCTGGAGAGCTGACATCCCAGCGCTCTGCCTGGAGCGAGCAATTAGGGACAGTGCACAGGGAATGGGGAGTCTTAAAGGTGGCAAGACTAGTAATGAATATTTTAACTGCTTTGCTGGAATATCTTCAGCTTTAATGAAATAAACTGAAACCAGTGGCCTAGTGCAAAATGAGAACAGCGATGGAGCTTACCTCAGACCATAATGTCCCAGCAGTGAGTTTTTAAAGAAAAGCTGCGTTTCAGGCAGAACGAGCTCTGGCTGCTGATGGTCTCCCCTGCATCGCTTCCAAATGCAGCACGGCTGCTAGGCTGCCTCGGAGCCGGGACCTGGCGATGTGCCACCAGATGTTGGGAATGAAAGAGAACAAGCAAATCTGCCTCTTAAAAAATAAGCCACTGTTATTTGGGGTGGGGCCATGGGACTTGGCATCAGGTTCCCTCTTTATTAATCAGTAATTGTGTTGGTTTTAATTAGTTTTGATTGCAGTTTACAAATGTAAATGTGTCTCCCATGACATCTCCCTCACCTCCTGGGAATATGAAATCAGTGTTTAGTGTAACAGCATCTGAGTTATGCACAGGAAGGAAAACAAACAGAAAAGCTCCACGTGCATCCACAGTGCTGATACAGCTTCTGGTGATCTTCACCTCAGCCTGTGGTAAGCGCCAGCTAAACAGAAAGGGGAGAAGATCCTCAAAAGGAGAAGGGAAACCCAGCTTGATGGTCCTTCAAAGTGTCTGATGCTCTGAGGAAAGGTCCAAGGACTGTCCCTTTGCCAAAGTCTGCAGGGGTTATCTGTCCTGTCATGCTCAGGAGGAGGAATCGTGGCCGCACCACGCTGCGGGTGCAGGAGGAAGGTTCCCAGGGCAGGGGAGCAGCCCACCACTGCCACCAACGGTGACACCGGGGCCACCAGGCTTAGCTCTTGCAGCAAGCTGGGAGATCTCTCGTCTCCATCAGATGAAGGAAAGCTTCCTCACTAGGAGGTTAACGTACTTGATTCATCACCCACAGGGATATCATCTTTCTTATTAGTGTTTGCCATTTTATAGTTTAATTAAGGTCACCCAGTGGGCCTGTAAATGACATCTTAATTAATAGCCTATGATATCTGCCAGTGCCAGCCAGGCTTGCTATAGAGTCAGTACCCCAGGAAGAGAGAGAGAGAACAGAGACATGAGGCACACCTGCAGTTACTAATCTGCAAGGAGAAGACTCTGCTTACCCTGAACTAGCCTGTGTGTGCAAACACGAGCAACACGATGGCAAACACCTTGGTACGCGCGCATGGCATGGCGGGGGGCCGAGCTCTTGCCTGTGGGTGCTGCCTGTCTGCAGGTGAGGTGCAGGGGGGCAGGCTGGTGGGAGCGTGCACCCCCTTCGTGTCCCCTCCTGCTAATTGGTGTCATTAAGAGCAGCAATGGGGCCAGCGCGGCTGCACTGCTGCTCTCACTGAGCCTGTGCACGCTGCTGTGGGAGTGCTGAGTGCGGGGGCAGAGTGCTGCCGGGGCTGCCAGCAGCACGTGCACGTACGCTGGTGGCAAATGTGGATGTCACCCACTGGTGACAGCCGAGGACACAGCCAGCCACCCTCTCTCGTTTAGGCGAACACTAAGTCCCAGTGAAAGTCATAAGCTCAGTGCATTTGCATGTCCAGGCTGATTTCCTGAGAACAACCGCTCTGCTGTAGAGGTGGGTTTTATTGTTAGAGCCCAGTGCTGCCTGGGATTAGTTCCTGTAAATAACAGACAAATTGAAAGACCAAAGAAGACGTCTTTCCATGCCAAAAGGGCAAGCGGGGGGGCGGGGGGAGTGGGTGCAGCAGCCGCCGCCTCTGCTAATGAGTAGAAGAGCGAGCCAGTGCCTGTCCTCAGTGTCACCTTCCATTCACACCCCTCCCGTGGAGACCTGCTGGCGGTGTCCCCGTCCCACCCCAGTACTGTCCCCTCAGCAGCGCTGTATCCRTCACCACGCTCGTGCCCTCCCTGCCCGACGTCACCCCTGCCTGCCTGCTCCCGGTGGGGCTGACGGAGCAGCTTTGATAATGACGAATTAATTCAATCTGCCGGTGTCCGGAGGGCAGGGAGCGAGCGGGAGCTCCAGGAGCGCAGGGTGCCTCGGAGGCGCTCGCAGCGCCAGTCGCTGGTCAGGGCAGCATCTGGGAAGCTTTGCACCCTGCTCGATCCGTGCTGGAGCTGCTCCAGTGATGGAGGAGCCTGCCTTGGGGCTGATATACAGAGCAGTGGCATTTCGCACCTTCAAGTAGTATCTCTTTCTCTGATGGTTATTTCCCCATTTACTCTTTCCTGGGCAGCCTGGCTGGGTGCGAAGGGCTCCCAGCGCCCGCTGGCTCCTCGCCCCCGATGGCAGCATGATCCCAGATTTACACCCTGGTGTTTACTCATGAACCATGAGATAATGCAGACGCCACCTCACCGGCCTGTAAATCGGGGTGTGTGATCCAACGACGCGCTTGCGGCTCAGCGGTGTACCCAGATCCATCTCTCGTGATTTATGACTCAACTTTGTGACTTATTTCGGAGTCAGTCATAGTTCAGAGCCAACCCATAACTCAGACCCATCACGTATTCATCAGTGACACAGGACTTGGATAACTCAGGGATAACTTCAGAATTAATTGTGTTACTTACGAAGTTGCTGACATGACTTATAAATTGCCACATGGTCAATAAATCAGTGAGACACCTGAGAAATTCATCATATTTTTCTTCAGTCAGAAACTTCATATGCCTTATAAATCAGACATTGGAACAGCTTATTGTACATCATACCCACACTTGGAAAACAGCTTTTGGGGGAGAATATATATTTATGGAGTATCTGTCCCAAACTGGTTAACAGGGTCAAAGAAAACATAAGGGCAAATGAAAGTGAAACGTGTGAAGGAAAAGCATGCATGCCTGTACCACACCGCAGCATTTGTGCTGATGGAGCCGGCGTTGCCCTGCAGCACCTGCGCACGGAGCTGGCTGGGATCTGTACACCAAGACGTGATCCTGCACACCGATGCTGGATGCTCACAATGCAGGGAGCACCTCCACTCTCTCACGCCACCTCTGATGCCGTGACCGGGGCAGCGGTGGTGGAGCCTTGCTGCTGGGATGTGCTGCTGCTGGGCGCCGTTGGGTAGGACCACAGCAGCGTTACGCTCCGGTCAGGGCTGGTGCACCACACATGCAATTAAACCTCTCATCCCGCGCCGCACTGCTAGCAGCCAAGTGCATTCCCCAGCAGAGAAGTTGATGAAAGAACATTTATCAAGACCCACCATGGAAATCCAAGTGCAGTGTTCAACCTGCTGAACTTTCACGACCATTATCTGTGCGCAAGCGATGAACTGAAGACGCACCATGGCCACGTCTGAGCGGTGCGGGTCGGTGCAGGGCGAGGCGGCGTGTCCAGAGCCGAGGTGCAAGCCATTCCCACCCCTGGGGATGAGCTCTCAGCCTCGCCCCAGGGCTCTCTTCCAGAGCTGGGAAGATGCGTTTGGAGATGACCTTTATATTTCTTATGGTTGCACACAAAATATATCCTTTCTCTGTTTCGTGCTCGTTTAAGGCATGTACGACAGAAACACATAAGGGCTGAGGTTTCTCCGGTGTAGGACGAAGGCTTTAAGGAATTGCCAGGGCTCACAGGGACACGCAGGTCGACCCTGCAGAGTCTGCTGCAGCCTGCAAGCTCAATAGTGCTGTCTGCTGCTGTTATTTCTATCAGCCTCCAGCTCAGAAAGTGTAACAAATATGCTCTTAATGATAACAATCAATACATTCGATGAAGAATCGGATTTTATTTAATGTGCAATTCACTTAGAGCCTGACACATCTATTTAGATTTATTAAAGCAATTCTTGTACATTGACTCAGTACTGATTGATTCCTTGAAATACATTTTAGTGGGGCTTTAAAATCCCAGCAAGATAGACATTTTCTATATTCTGCATTTAAACTACTACAAATGCAATGTGTCTTATCAGTAGGTGTCCCTTTAGAATACAGAATCACCCTATTTTTGTTCTATATAAAATGCATGGAAAAGATTATTCAGGACATATTTAAAGGATGGGGGTTTTTAATGAATCTGTGGGCAATTTACCATAAATTACACATGGAAATGTAAAATCTAATCAACTAGTTGCATAAGAATAGCCATATGTGCAGGAGTTTCACTCTTGCAAAAAAAGCAAATTAAATGAATACATTGGAGATTATTTGAATACATCACGCAGATTTTAAAAGTATTTCCCTAAGAAACACAACCTGCACAAAGCCCTGTCACTAACAGAATGGGAATAGTTGCCAGTAAATATTTACATTAGCAGCTTTTGATGGAAAAACAAAACTCCCAGCAAAACATTTAAGGTTTCCCATCAGATGCRGCTCTGAGACTCGCTTTTTCCTTGCTGCTCCTCCCAGCAGAGTGGGATCCTCAGGCAGCTCTGCCCGGCTCCTTGCAGTGGGACCCCCCCGGGACCCCGGGTCTCTGCGCCCCAGCCCAAGGCACCCGGGGAGAGAGCTTTTCCAGAAGTGTCTTTAAAAACATTCGCTGCTAAGAGCTCCTCCCCTGCGACGTGCACCCAAACCGGAGGCCTTAAACTCAATTTCCCCTGCATAAAGGGCTTGGCGAGGGGTAATGGCCTCCTTTCTCCACAGCCCGTTGAAACCCGCAGCTGCAGAGAACTGGAGACTGCGTCTGCTGCTGCTGGCGACCAAGCCTGGTCCAAGCCTCCTCCCGGGGACACTCCCAGCAGCGGTGGGCTTTGGAGAGGGGTCGCCCAGGCAGGCAGCAGAGAAGCTGAATTACCCCAATCTCTCCCCTGCTCTGGCAGCAGGCGCTCAGCCCGTGCCGTGCTGGCGTGCTGCTGGCACCCGGCCCGCACAGCGATGGGACACGGCCGTGCAGCGATGGGACACGGCCATGCAGCCCCGCTGCCTGGTGCCGGCACAGCCCTTGTGCAACCACCCGCGGCCAGAGTTGGGTCTGGAGTTGCTCCATGTTTTTGATCAGATCTGGCCCAGCAAAGCACAGAACACTGTTTCTGCTCCTTCCCCACAGGAAGGCGAGGGCTCGCTACCACAGTGAGTTTCAGTGCCAGGAAAACTTCCCATTTAGAAGCACACATCAACCAGAGAAGAAACGAATGCTTGTGGGCAGTAGATGCAAAAGACGAAGCTGCAGCTGGAATAGATTCAGGAGATGCAAATATTCACAGCAAACTTTTTGCAGCCTACCCAACTCCCCAGGTGCCGTGCAGGGGAGCACTCACAGCTGAGTCTCATTTTCTGCTGGCAGTCAAGGCGGAGTGGCCATCCCCAAGTCCGGCTATCAGCATGGCTTTCTTAGGGCTAGAATAAAGGTCTGATGATAACTTAAAAAAACCCAGAAGCCGTGACTCTGTAGTGATGTGCTGCTTGGTTTCTATGGGAACAGGCTGAGCTGGTTGATTGGAAAACCACGTGCAGAAGAGGCAGGAAAAGCAGTGAGTGGTGTTGCTGATGCAGAGATTAATTGGTGTGACTCAGGCTGGGCTTTTATATAATTTGCAGCCATCCCAAAAGGTGCCTCAGCGCCTGAGTTGGGATGTAATGAGGAGATGTTCACAGGAGCACAATCTCATCACTTGTTGCAGCGATTGTAGCTCCTACTTAAAAAAAAATGGAGTGGGTGATTTATTTTTGTCTGCTGGTTTCTAAATCACCTGTAACTTCACTGGCAAAGATCACTGCTAAGGCATGGGGAGCATCTGCTGCTAGTGGGAAGGCAAGAGGCTGTTCCTCCCCTTGCCCTTGTTCGGCTTTGTCACACCAGTTTTGGCCACAGGTTAAAAATGCATTTTTTTTTTCCATGTGGGAGAGTCTTCCCAGCTGTGGAAAGGACGCAGACAAGCCATGGGACTGCTGTGTCCCAGTCCTGGCAGTGTGTCACATGCCACAAACCCACCCATCTCTCCTAAAAAAGATCCCTGAGCTAAAAACCTCCCCGCTGTCAGCCTGGAGTGTGGAGACGCTCCAGCACCACACTGGGCAGATGGCAATGGCTCCCTGGTGGGAGGAGGCAGCAGCGTGGAGAATGATGGAACTTTTTGCTGATGAACTGTTTGCAGGTGAGAAGGCAGCCCTGGTGTTTTAAATGTCTTCCTTTGGCAGGGTTCAAGTTCAGGCTGAGCCAGTCAGTGTTGGCACCCATCTGCCTACACATACCCTTCAGTGAAGGCAAAGCAGCTGCTGGGCTCCGTGTCAGTGCCTTTCCTGGCCCGTTTGGCACATGGGTACTGCAGGTTTGGATGCAGTTTTCAGGATGGTGTGTGGGCTGGGAGATGGCCTGGGAGGGTGGTGGGATATTTGTGAAGTGTGTGAAATATGCTCCACTTCAGTCATCTATAAATAACGAGTACAGCTACAGCCTCATTTGAAAAGAAAACACATTTGGAAACCAAAATTAGACCCAAAGCTGAAAGATAAACTCTGTTGTAAGCACTTGTAAGAAAGAGTTTAAGAAAAGGATTAAAAGGGATTTGTTGGGTCTCTGAGACAGAGGAGCTCCATCAGTAAATCTGATTATCAGCTCTGCGTAGTGCTCAGTGATTTAAAATGCCAAAAGGCTGATGCTGGAAATAAAACGGATTTCGAGATGCACGGCCCTTGTCCCTGCGGCGCTGGCGGTCACGGAAGGCTGGATGGTGCTGCATGGGGCAATGGCCCCGCGCACCCCTCCATGGGGTGGCTGGGTTCCCGGGGAGCGGGGCACGTTCCTCCCCTCCCGCCCACAGGACACATCGTGCCTCCAGGTCCCGGACAAGAAGCTGAACCGATGGCGTATTTATTTCCCTGGCATTAGCTGGTGGGTAGGTGAGGTTTTCATCCTCTTCCTAATGAATGATGGTCAATGCAAATCAGGAGGTATTACTTATGTGTCAGTGGCTGTTGAATTATTCATTGGTGAAAAAATCACCAGGGACCAGCAAAGGAAAGCGCAATAAGCAATTAACTGCCTTCATTGGTGCTGCTTGCCTCTCATTAGTCTGTATTCAAGTAATCAATACTTTTTCCGAGGGATGTATGTGGTTTAGAAAGGGAGCAGAGAGCATGAGCCTTGCAGAGCACAGGATAACTCCTGCTGGTATTTCCTAGAGAGTGGAAGAAGATTTCTATTTGGCCCTGTACGCCTGTGACTGGTTCTTTGGGGGGTTTTTTTTGGCTTTTTGTTGTTTGGGTTTTTTTAAAGTATTTCTGGCTTCTGCCAGTGCTGAATGGAGCAATCCCATTTGGCAGATGTGCATTGCCTTTATCATCGCTCCCTCGGAACCTCTCACTTCTGCGCTGACCCTGCTCCAAAGCCAGCCCCAGCGCTGCACTGGGGGTGTCCAAGCCATAAACCCCCCCGCAGGCTGCGGGGCTCGGGCAGTCTCCTCCCGCTGAGGCAAAGCAGGAGGGAGTTCTGCTTTACGTGGCACGTCTGCCCCAGGCACTGACGCTGCTTTGTACCAACTTCTGAGGGCTGTCCCCTGGGAGTGCAGGGCCGGAGGGAACCTCGTAAGCCCAGTCACTTGCTATCATCCGCTCCATTCCCTGCAAGTCTTTGTGGAAACTCATCAAACCACTTCTTAGAAGTGCGGTGGATTTTTTTCCACTGCTGTTGGAAGGGTTTTACAGCCCAGACCCACGCTGCTCTGAGCTTCGAAACCTTTTTGTCATTTCCAGCCTAAATTTATTTCTCAGTTCATACCTCGTTATCCCTCTGCTAACACTGTCCTTTCATTTAGATAGCTCTCCCCCTTCCCTGGGGCCAGCCTGCACAGATGTGTTCAGCTGCATAATGCAGCTGCTTTAAAGTCCCCCCAGCCCAGACAGACTCTGCAGGCTGGGACCCTCGTCCCCGCTCTGCTGTGCTTCCCGCTCGCTGTTGCACCCCCTTTGCAACAAGCGAGGTGCCAAGGCGAGCGGGCAGAGCTCTGCCCCCAGCTTCATCTGCCCGGGCACTGCGCCTCTGTCAGCATCACCGTCCCACGGGGTCCCTCGCACTCGCCCGGCCCTGGGGACCCCCTGCTTCTGAAAGGTGAAATACGGACCCTTGGGCTCAGGCTAATCGATAGCAGCTCATCATGTCAGTGTTTCCAATGTCTGGGTGGTTTTTTTTCCTTTTCACAAAGATAAATGTTTCTAATGAGCTGGTTAAACATAGGCGGTCAACAGAAAACTGTTTTTAATTAAATTTACGTACAAAAAATTGGTTGCAATTACAATAATTAGCTTGCTATGGAAATTGGGTGTGCGGAGAGGATAAAAATGTTCTTGCAAAGAAAAGGAGAGAAAATTCACAATCATCTCACTTACAGAAATAATCTCCTTAAATTTGTCACTTTGACTTCAATTCTGTACTTTCAATGTATGCTTTACAGCCCAAGGGTTTAGCTCACTTGCTGAATGATGCCACATATGCACATGCTTGCAGGATAAAAAAAATCAGAGCTGCAGGAACTGTTTTGAAGTCCCCTGTTCTGTCAGTTGTGTTTCCTACCCTTTAACCCTCTGCTTCACCTGTTGGTGAGAGGTACCAACACTTGCTGGAAAATCGAGACCTCTTGGAGAGCTGAAATACTCCTGGGCACTTAATTACAAGAAAGTGGGGTGGTTCTTTTTATTTCAGATTAGGAAAGAAAAAGAAAATGAAACAGAGTACTTGTGATTTTAACCTAAAATGCTTTTGCATTCTTGAGGAGCACAACTCATGTCCCAAACCAGGTCAGTTTTGACAGCGATGTTTTGCAGAGAAAAAACAAATGTTGCTGGGAATCTCCAGGATCGACACCGTCGGATCACAGACAGAGGAAAAAATGTTCAAAATTCTGTTTGATCTCTTTACAATTTTACATATTTTATTGGTCCTAATGAGGTGTGAAAGGAAGTAATCCAGGGCGGTGTGGTAAATGGGAAGAGAGGAGACAGGAGAGGGTAAATCCCTGGATGTTTCTTGGCCTGTTGACACAAGGGAGAGCCACTATCAGTTCCTTTACCGATTTATTAGCCCCCAGTAAAACTGGCTTCATTGTCTGCTATTAAGACTCGTGAAATTATACATCCTCTTTCATCTCCGCCATTCCCATCCCCTGCTTCACCTTTCTGTATGAGACCTACAATTTGAGTTCATTTTCTGCAGTGAGCAGCATTCATTTGTAATTTGCTCAGCGGTCTTTGCTGGGGAGAGCCGCAGCTCAGCCCCACGCAGCTCGGCTCGGTTCAGCTTAGTTCAGCTCAGCTCAGCCCCAGGCTGCTCAGCGGGGGCTGCCCCGGGCAGAGCTGGGAGCCCCTCGCAGCGTCTCTGGGCCGCGGCAGGAGCAGGCAGGTTTGGAGCGAGGGCAGCACCGCGCTGGCAGCGGCAGGAGGAAGCGTTCCTCTTCTCCTGGCCTCGTGTGAGAATCCTTGAATAAATCCTTTCCCCTGTTTCCAGCCCTCAGCCATGGAGCCGGGTGCCCCAGTGCCAGTCCAAAGACAAAGATGTTTGCCCCCTTGTCCAGTGTCCATCTGGGCTCCAGCCTTTCTGATCCTGGCTTTTCCCACACCTTCATCAGTCATGTCGCTGAGAGCAGGAGCTGTGCGGGAGGAACGCCGCTGGAGGACGTGCTGGGGGAGGCTGCTGCGCCTGAGCAGCGACATCAGCCCCGCGAGCCCCTCGGAAGGGCCGACCAGCTCCGCTTCGGTCACCCCTGGAGCTTGGGGTGGCTTTGCCATCCCACAGCATCCACAATCCAGGGTGCGTTGCACGCTTTCCTCGTCGAGCCTTATTGAGCAGGAATATTGCAGTCAATAGTAAATGAAGTGGATAACAATTACATTTATGCCTGTAATTTAATTCATTTATTTGAAGTTGTAAGTGCATCCATCCGGTGTTTGCCACTGACACCAGTGAACACTTACGCAGCCTCTCGCCAGCCCAGCCCCTGTGCCCCRGGGGCTTCCCGCGTGAGGAGTGTGCAAAGTCTGCAGTAAAAAGAGATAGGTCTTAAATCCAGCATGCCTTAACTCATCTGCCCACCGCTGCTGGCAGAAAGCATATTGTCTGGAAGGCTGTGCCATCTCCTGGTTCAGTTAATAAGGGGAAGCTATTTAAATAAAAATCACATTTAGAAAGGCAGTGCTGTCCGATGGGCTGTGGGGGGCATGGGGCTGCTCGGACTCTCCCTGGTTCAGCTGCGCTTGGTGGGGAGGGAGCGGGGGTTCGGCTGCTGTGGCTGAGGCTGGGTCAGATGGGTCCCTAACGCCTGCTGCGCTGTGCTCATCACTGCTCCAGAGCAGCCCAGCTGCAGCTCAAAGCCTCCTGCATTCACAATGTGGCCTCAGTGCAGGGAAACAGTACTTAGAAGTTACATTTCATTCAGAACAACTGTAGCCTGAACAAAATTACTCTTTAAAAATGCAAATGAACTGCAGTTTCTTTTCATTTTTCCCCTTTAACTGCAGTTATTCTGTCGCTGGTGGATTTATGTAGTTTGGCTGCAGGTTTTAATTGCTGTTTGCATACACAGCAGTGTTATATCCAAGTGCTAAAAGTGTATTTCCATTTTACATCCAAGCCTGAACCACTGCAGAAAAATTATCAGTATGTGTGTTTTGATACCAGCTACATCTTAATCTGCCCTTAGAGCTGCTGAGGAGAACGGACTAAGTATATTTGTTTTATTTTAAGCACTTTGTAAAATACCCAGTGAAGCAGAAAGGAGACCAATACCAAGTCGGAGGCAACACAGGACGCGGAGGCTCTGTTTGACTTTGCGGCTGGAAGAAAATGTAATAAAAACCTGTGTCACCCCGCTGGGATGAGATGAACGTCCCCACGCCCCACCGGAGGGGCACCGGGATGTGCCGTCCCATGGGTTCACCCCTGTGCCCTGGTCTGGCTGCTGGCGACTCAGTGCCGCCAAGCCCCGGGGACAGCGGCGGGTGGCTCTGGGACCCCTGCCTGCCACCCCCTCGGTGTGTCACTACCCCGGCCAGGACGAGAGGGGTCGGGCTGGGTGGCAGGGCTTGCGCTGAATGCTAAACCCTGTGTTTCCTCTCCAGCTCCACACACCAGCTAGGTGCCTTTCTTCCCTTCTTTTTTCTTTTTCTTTTTTTCCCTCTTTCTTACTCCCCGGTTGATCAATTATTTAATACATTTCATCCCAGTGCAGAGCTCCCTGAAGTGAGTTGTTTTAAATTAAATACATTTCTCTTTGAATCAACTTGAGTCCCTGGGAAATTTTTAGCTCTGCAAATGAGCTCATTTGAATTTTTGAGGTGTACCTGAAGCTTGCCTGTGCGTTTTTTCTTTATTTTTATTATTTCAAATCTCATTCCACTTTGTTCCAGGTTCAGTCTTTTCCCTGTAGCAGTGCCCTATGCACCGACTTATCTGAATAATTTCAAAAAGAGCGTATTAAAGGGCCCAACATGAAATTTCCTTAGAGAATTGATGTGGGTTAACCGTCTGTATCTTATTGTGCTGGCTTGTTTGGAAGGCTTCTAGCAACCATCCATTATAGTTATAAGGCTGAATGATGACTACAGTTACACTAGAAAAAAAAGGGGAAAAAAAAGAAAAGCATTTTCTATGAATAACTGCACCAGGGTATTAAAAACACTATTGGCTGCACACTTTTCAGGCAGCCTGTGCTGAAAAATACATTTCTCCCTTAATAACATTTATATCCCTTGTATGATGTCGGCTTTCTCTAATCCTCTAAATATGTTTGGAGGAGACAACAAAAATACGTACATCACACTACAGATTATGGCTCCCAGTATGCAAACTACCCCTTCATCCTCCCGTGCACACGTATAGAAAAAGGTATTTTTCCGGCTATGATATTAGCAGAGAACAGCCTCAGTTCACCTTTCCTGTCACAGCAGGGAGAGCCGCACCAGCCAGGCAGGCAGAGACCGTGGGAGCCCCCCGGGTTGCGGCTTCGCTGGTGCCGGCTGAAGGCAGCGGCACGGGGAGCAAACAGAGCCCGAGCGAGGGTCGCTGGGGGGGGAGACAGGCAGAGCCGACCTGGGGTTATGGCTCCGTGCACCAGTCAGCAACAGGGGTTTGATGACAGCCCCAGCTCCAGAGCATCCACACTGATTTTTTTTCTCTTTTCTACACTGAGGGAGGCCAGCTGCACTGCACACTGCCCGGGGTGAGGAGTTGGGGGGTGCGCAGCGGCTGCAGACCCAGTGTCCCTGGGGCCGTGTGCTCTCTGCCTCCTCCTGCCCACACAGCGTGGCGGGACAAGCCCACGCCAGAGGCTGATCGCACTGGCAATCCCCTTGCTGCTGACAGTGACCCTAAAGTGTAATGGACGCAGACAAGCTCAATAAAAATATTTTAACGAGTAAGTTACTGTGCAACTCCCTGGGATGACGACAGTGAGTTCTCTCGATCCCTCAAGCAGGCGAGGGCAGCTGATACAGCTCATACCAGGCTCACACAGTTTTTAATGCCCAGGTTGCTGAACAACCTGGAGACTCTTATGCAGTCTGTGTCCAGGAGTGCTGGGGTGGGGTCCGTGCACGGCCTTCTGGAGCGAGGTGCCGCTTCCCGCTGTGCCGTGGCTCTTTGGCAGCAAGAGAAGCAGTGGCCAGGCAGGGCTGCAGATGGGTGCTGCAGGTGGCACCCAGCCTGCTCCGAGCTCTGCCCGCAGCTCTGCTCTCACCCCAGAGCCACCAGGCAGCTCCCCGGACCCCCAGCACTTGTCCAGAGCGGTTCCTGCGAGCCAGTGGAAGCAGACTCCCCAGCCTCAGGGAGCATCCAAGGACCATGCCCTGGCCGGCTGGGCTCTTCCAGCCCCCAGCTCTGGCTCCCAGGGTGCACGGCCCTGTGTGCCCCCCACTTCACTTCCTTTGGGCACAGTTTCAGGGAGACAATAATTCAAGTACTATAGGCCAAATTCCTATACCTCTGTACATCGTTTTAGCTGTGGAATAGCTGCATTATCTCCCATGGAGACAGGTGCTGAGCAGTGCAGCCAGGGAGCAATTTGGCAGCACGTGTCCCTATGTATTTTACTACACCCAGAATGGAAATAATCATCTCCCAGATCTGTAAGAGACGAACACTCCCAAGCATGGAAGCTAAGCTGCTTTGCCATGCTGCCGGCAGCCAGTTGGGTCTGTGCGGGGGACAGTTCGTACCCCACCAGCTCCCCGGGGGAATGCCGTCACATCCCTCTGCCGTCCCTGCTCTGCCAAGGGGGTGAGCTCCTCGCAAGCGTGATACAGGTCTGTTATCACAGGAATCAGTTCTTCAAAGGACAATTTTCACTAGCTTTTAAAGATAGTATTGAAACAAGATATATAATTTATACCTGGATCTGATCCTTTATAATGCAAATGCACAGTACTTCAAACACCAACTGGCTCTCACTCGCATGGGGCTGAACACTTTAACCCAGCGCTGGAAATGACGCTTTTACCCATCAGGGCAGTTATGTGCGTCCTGACCATTTCCCTCCCATCCTTCAGCTCCAGTTCCTGGGTCTGGGGCAGGGATGCGGTGCCGTTGCACTGGGGGGGAGTGCTGGTTCTAGACCTTTTCTGATGAATGTCACCATCTAACCCTTGAACTGTTTAACCCTTCCAGGCTCTTCACCTTCTCTGTTCTGCTTTTGTTAGGGGAAGTAGCTGCACGTATAAAATATCCAAACGATAAAGAATGTGAAACAACTGAGGTGACAGTAAACATTCCTAAGCCTAAATCAGCAATAAAATAAGTTGGTACAAAACTCATTGGCTGGGATTTTCCGAGGAGGCTACAGGCAAGACTCGGGCAGCCTGTTCAGAAAGCGTGACAGCCGGGGAAGAGCAGAGTCTGGACGATGTGCAGGACCACGTCTCCCAGTTCCGCACGCTTTCTCTCTCCACTGCCAGAGCATTTATGAATGGGAAAACATTTCAGATACGAAATTGCATGTGGGAAAAGTTTGTTATTTAAAGAAGTGTCAGTACGAGGAGATATCTTTCTGCTTTTTGGTTTTGGCAAAGGACTGTGGGGATGTTGTGGGACATCAGGGTGATATTTCTCATGCAGAAATGTTGAAAAGAAACCACACAAATAAATCCTGGTGTTTTAAGCAGAAACAGAAAGACGAGAAAGCCACCACTTGCCCCTCTCACTTGGGCATCAGCAGTGGGAAAGGCAGGACAGGCAGGGCCGGCACCGGGTGCAGCGATCGCAGCTGGCTCAGCCGGAGCTCCCTTTCCCACTCACAGTGGGCAGCTCCAGACCACTGCGCTCGGAGAAGGATGGACCGCCGTCCCTTACAAATGCTGCAGACACACTGGAGAATCCAGGAGAAAAGGAGCAAATGGAAAAAAGAGCAGGAAAATAATCCCCAGTATGGCAGAAAGAACCGCAGCTCGCAGGGCAGCCATCCCGGAGGGAACCGCTCACCAAGCTGAGCGCACACCAGGATCAGAGCTGAAAAGCCTGTCAGGACGGAAGAACGCCGAGAGGGTCTGGGGGATCTGTGGACCCTGCGCTTCTGACGGTGCTGGATCAGACCAGTGAGCCCGTGAGCCGAGCAGGAGCCTGTTTGTTCTAACATCTGCATTTGTGTCTCAACTCAATGGAAATTTTTTCCAGGAATGACTCTGATACCTGGTTTTTGCAGGACACACAAACCCACACTGCCTGAAGCTCTGCTGCTTTTCCCTTTCCCTCACAAAAAGCAAGACAAGGGTTAAGAAAAGCAAAGCCAGGCAGGTTTACACTGAAATCCCCCCCTGCAGATCCCCAAACAAAAGCTGAAAAAATGCCATGAATAAATTTCTTCCTGTTTGGCTGCGTTTCCAGTGTTAAATGGACTATTTATGTGCTTTTGTTCCCCAGCAGGGAGAGAGGTCTGGTGTGTTTGCAGGGTGAAGGGAGTTCAGTCTGCCTTCTGCTGTGGTGTTATTCCATTTTAATCATTACTAGTTTAAAGACCCAATAATCACGGGTAAGCCTGAGTGAACTCTTGTTAAAGCCACCGGGCAAATAACCAGCCCAGCGCTGGCGGCTGCCACGACGGGCTCAGCCCAGCCAGGGACCCGACAGGGCTTAGAAATTGCTGCCGTCTGCTTGCTGCTTTCAGACACTCGAGGAAATGCATCTTTTGATCCGCTAACAGTCAAAACTGAACTGTCCAATTGAAAATTTAGAACAAGCTTATTTCTTTCAAACAGAATAATTTGCAGTTTGTTCAGAGTTTTTAAGCCAAGCTGTTTCCCTGCTTATTATCTGAATTTGCCATTTAGATAAAAGAACCACCACTTTCAACAGCAGTTGTGGCCTTACTGCTGCAGCTTATTCTTGACAGGAAGAAAGACCAAAAACCAGAAAAATATCCAAACCAGGGTTCTGCCTCCAAAGGGAATTGCACTGTCATGCCTGCACCATGGTTTTTGGTGGATGTGTGACCTCCCCATGCGTACGAAGGAGAGAAGGAGTAGGAAGCTATTGGGATGAAAACAAAACAGCCTGGGGTGTCTGGCCTCCACCCCACAATGCTGCCAAAACTAGGAGGCGATGGGCAAGAGCCTCTTCTCAGTGACGCTGATCATTTGGCGGATTTTGAGGCACCACCAGGGTCTGCGTGTTGGGAAGGACCATCCGCTGCTGGTGCTGCCAAGGTGGGCACGAGCCCCGCTGCTCCCACCCCGCCGGGTGCTCCCGCTCCCTCGGGCTTTTCCTCCGGGAACAAGGGATTGTTATTTCGGAGGCAGCCGAGGGCCTGTGGTGCAGGATCAGTCCTTTGGGATAGGGATCGAAAGGGCTTTGTCATCACTGTGGCATGTGCCATGGTTTCTCAGTGCTCACTGCCACGCAGGTTTCCTCCCAAATGGCAAAAACCCCATTTTCCAAAGAATGAAATCTATGGTGCTTTCTCAAAATACCTAGAAAATGGAGTGTAACTTAGGGATGGAAAAAAATTGCCTGATGTGTCATTTTATGAACATACTTTGGGAGAAAGAAAGAGGTTACTTTCAAATAATGAGTTTCATATTTTGATAACAGGGGCTGTTAATTAGCTCTGGGTGCCACTGCTGGCAGACGTCAGCTGTAACAAGAGTGTGAAAACTTACACTTCTGGAAGTCTTTTAATAGCCTCTTTAATATGACACTTGGGAGGAGGGTTTGTGCAAGGAGTCACAGCAGTCTCAAAGAGAATCAGCTTAAAACCACAGCCAAAGAGGGAGGAGGGCAGCACATGCGGCTCCTGCAGCGCAGAGCCATGGGCCCCTCCGTGCCGGGGACGGGCAGCCCGGGGACGCTCTGCCGCTGGGTCATGCACCGACAGCCGCTCTCCGGGCCCGAGACTCCTGGACCACGCACAGGAAATGAATGTATAGTGAAGGCAAAGCCTCGGGTGGTGTTTCCTGTCGAGTATTTACCCCTGCACCCATTTCTAGATTATTGCTCTTCTGTGGAGCAGAGGTGGGAAGGCAGGGAACGATCCTGCGTGACAGGCTCCTCAAGCAGGGTAAGGAGCCAGCTCTCCTTCCCTGCTCCTCATCCTCTTACTGCTGAGCTCAGAAGCCAACTGCCTTATTTATTTATTTATCAGTCAGTCATGAGCGCAGAAGACGCCTTTGAAGCTCTCAGTTATCTCTCTGGCTGGCAAAGAAATATTGCACATCTTGGTATTTTATTCCTTTTGATCTCACTGCCGTGATTTTCACTACCCCTGCCAAGCCGCTTGCTCAGGCCTCCATCTTTGATGTAGGGTAACAATACCTTCCACAGCCCTTTGATGCTCCCTGTAATACTGCTTTTACATTTTTCAGCAGCAGAGCACACCGCTCCCAGTGCAGGAGTGGGGCTGAGCCGCTCTGACCTCCCGCACTGGCAGCTGCGGGCGGACCCCAGTGCAGGAGTCCAGTCTGGACCAGTTGATGCTGCACACACACAGCAGGGGCACTGGTGAGGGGAGCGTGTGGAAAATGACCCCTGTTATTACCCACAGGTAAGAAGTTTTAGCAAATGCAGCCCTGAAGTCCCCCCCTCCCACCCGGCTCTGCTGGGGGGACCCCCCTCTCCCCACCGCCTCCTCCAGCGAAGCCCCGGGCTCTCCTCCCTCCACCCCAGGGTTTGGCTGCTATTGCCTAAAGGCACACGAGAAAATCTCCCCTCAGGTGTGCCAGGACCCAGGGGAAGCTGCCGCAGGGTGATAACTGATAACCACCCCGCGGCATGAGCTACGCAGAGCTGCACCCCAGGACCCCAAAAATGGGACCTTCATCATCCTTGAAAAACAAGTGCTCGGCTTTTTGCCTGGATGCTTAAGGGGAGTAGGACCAGGAGTCTTTATTCAACGTTAAAATCACGCACACTGTGGCTTGCTCTGTGCTAATTGTTGCCACCGCTGAGCCGGGGGTCACTTCTCCTCCTGTACAAACAGCCATTAAATGTCACCTGAGGAGTCCATAACAACCCAGCTGCCTGCTATTTAATGCAAAGCATGTCCTGGTGTGCCAGCTGGTGATTGATTCCACTTCCTTGCATCAATATTTTAATTAGGACTGTGTTTTCAGGGTTAGGTAAATTCAAGAGGCGAGCAGTCATGGCAGGGAGCTACATGTCTTTACTCGGGAGCTGCCGATCAGCCGGGCATCGGTGGAGCCCGCAGCCCGTCGGGGGGGCACACCTGCGGGACTCCCAGCCCACCACACCCAGGGCAAGGCATTAAAGGGCTTGGGGCAGAGGGTGCTGGGCTCGGGGTGTCTCTGCAGCTCGTGGTCAGCAAGCGCCGGCCTCCCAGGAGAGCGAGCTGCCTGCGGCGGGGACCCTCTGTGAGTACGGCTGCCGGGGGTGAGCAGGGTGGGAGGGGAGCTGGGTTCCCACGGCCRGGGGTCGGGGGTGATGCTTGGGCGATGCCCGCGTCCTCGCTCCCGGCTTCACAGCTCTCAGCCAGYGTCTTGCTTAGCTGCCTGCCAGCATGTTCACACTTTAGCCAATGCTTAATGTTTAATCTGGCTGTACTCAGGCAGAGGTGCTGGTGTGATAAATGTTGGTGCACGAGCCTCTGGCAGTCCCTGCCGCGCTGCTGCAGCCCTTCTGCATCCCCATTTCCAGCCTGTGCGGGGCTGTTGTGGTGCAGGCAGCGTTTGGCAACATCTGCCAAGGCCATAAACAGCCACTTGAGAAAACAAAAAATGCTCAAATAGGCCCACAAAAGCCAGAAAATATATGAGGGTGACAAATGTTCTCAGAGAAGCCTGTGGTGATATGGCAAGTACAAAAGGGGCTAATTATGGAAAAGAATCCCTTGATCCCTTACCTCCTTAGGTAACCTTGGAAAGGGCAACGTGGTGACTGGTCTGTGGTGTCTCCTCAGACAGGCTGGTGTTGGGTTCGGGGAGAGAAGCTCCCCTGTGCAAGCAATCAAACCGTGATCACACCAAAACTGGGGCCCAGCTGTGTGCTGCAGCGTGTTGGGAAGCTGCCAAAGGCCTGGCCGAAGGGAAGCCCCAGAATCTTGGGGGACTGAGCCCCAATCCTCCTGGCAGGCCACTGCCCGAGCTACTCGACCATCCTGTCTCCTGGCTTTGAGGTGCGGGCAGAAGCCGGCAGCAGAAGGTGCCTGCGCAGCCTGGCACGCTTGTCAGCCCCCGGTGCGGTCTGTGCTGCGCGGGGCTCTGTTGTCTCTTGCTCTGCAGCGTGCAGGACAGCTTGCCCTCACCCTCGCTGCTGGAGGTGCCTGCCAGGCTTCTCTCCTACGTTTTTACAGAACTTCTTGCTCTCTGCAACCATGCAGCGACAGTCTGATTTTCCGTATTAATTAAGCATGGTGCATTCATACAGGATGAAGTGTTTTGCTTGTGAATAGGTTATTTATAGACCAACAAAATAAAGCCATAGACTATTAGCATAATGTTGCAAATAAAACATGGCATAGGGTTTTTATGAGGCTCCTCCTTGGCATCCTATCACCTAAATTACAAGAAAACTCCAAACACACAGACAATAAACACACAATAAAAGTTATTAAGTGTTCAGAGCAGCATTGCGGGTTGGTGATGACTTTGGATTTGTTTCAGGACCCCAGGCTGTAATGGGCTGGAGCGCAGCATGATTTTGCATGGCTGCGTTGAAAAGGTTTCAGCCTGTTACAAGCCTGCTATCAGATCTGGTGTGCTCCCTCTCTGGTTGCCTGATGCCTTCACTTAAATTTAAGATTTCATGTGATGATTTTTTTTTTTTTTTTGTGCCCAGCTGCAGCAGGGTCACTGCTTGACACAGGAGAGCACCTGCCCATGGGCGAGGGGACCCAGGGACAGGCTCCTCGGGATAAGCCTGGGGGCTCCTGGTCCCAGCCCAGCGGTGTTGACACAGCATCCTGGGGGGCTGCAGGGGTCTCGCTCCATGGGGCAGCTGTGTGCCTGGGCTGGTGGCCTCTCCCGCAGGGTRCCTGGGCAGGAGGGGCTCCTGCAGAGCTGGCGCGGGGTGTGTGGGAGGCAGATCCTGACAGCACTGCGCTGCTGTGCCTCGCAGATAATCTCTCATGCAAATGTCCTCCTGAACGCGCTGCAGAGCTGGCTGATCTAATTGCAGGCATAAATAACAAACACAGAGCGGGGAGAGAGAAGGGAGAAGCGGAGGCAAACAAAGGATGCGAGGGACTGGAGAGCACTGTAAGCACACACAGGTTTCCAGGCTGCCTTGTGATCTGTACTGATGCCTGATCCTTTCCAGGGTCTTACCAAGCTTTTTGCAGTCTGAGGCAATGAGTTTCTTAATCTAAGATAATGCAGAGGGGAAAAAAACCCATGGGGACGAGAAGGTGGGCACGGGGGGACCCGGCAGGAGAAGCAGGGCAGGAGCTGCAGTACCCGCGTGGGACTTGCTCCAGTGCTTTGGGCCCCGTGTGTTTTCAGGGCTCTGCTGCAGCTGGTGCACTGAGAAAGACCAAAGCGGAGGAGTCTGGTGTATGATATTGTACATGATAACTTCACAAAAATTGCTTCCTCCCAGTGGGGAAGTAACACTGAAGGAGGAGAAAGGTGGAGGGGGAAAGGTTATAAGTTATCAGAGAAAACTGCTTTGAAGAAAAGTGTAACTTTCCCCTCCAGAGGACTAAAAAGCATATTACATTATAACCTGATTAACACAGGCCTCCTTACAAATGCATCTGGAAATGGCTTTGAACTTTTGCATGGAGCATGATCAGCATATGCTGTGCAATGGAGAGGGACAGGAGATCACGGAGCTGGCTGGCTGGGGAGTACTTAGCCAGGAATTTAATTCCTCCGAAGGGAAGTTTAAGGCATTTCTCTGAGACGAAGGTTTGTTATCTGGCCCTTTTCCTGTGCTCTCTCCAGAGCTGGCTAGTATTGATGGAGTGTGGGAAGGGTGTGCGAGATACTGGTCCAAGTACCCACTAGGTACCCCTTCCTTATTCTCTGTAACCTGTAACAAATGTGCCTTCCAGAGAGACATCCTACTTCCAGAGAGACATCCTACTTACCAGCTCTGCACCATTTCCCTCCCTCCAGTTCGCTTCATTTGTTTTGAACATTTACCCCATGAAAGCTGGAGTGAGAAACTCGCGTCATCACTCAACTGCAGGGGCTGGGACCTTGGAAAAAGGAAACAACAAAACCAAGAACAGCATTTTTAAAATTGTTAGTGCTGTGGTGAAGCTTGAAAAGGAGAACTTGGAGACTTTTTGCCAGTTCTCCCCTTGCCCTTCCCTGCCACCGAGGAAGCCGCGTGCAGACGCTGTGCAAGGGAAGCCAAGAAGCCATTTGAGAAGGACGAGCTGGGTACCATGAAGTGTGCTAGATGGCTCAGGGAGTCGGGGATGCCAGCCTTGCTGCAAACAGGCAATGCCAGCAGCTCCTCCGACTTCTGCATCGTGTGGGGTTGGGCAGCCCCAGGGAAACAAATCCTTCCCCACAGATGTGCCAGGGAGCTTGAGGGGTGAATCAGACATTTTTTGTGCCTAATGAAATGGCTCACGCAGAGCAGTGTCAGCACATCAAGGGCACTGCTGACCCTACAAACAGGCAGTGAGCATGCTTGGATTATTATTACCTCTATTATTACTTTGCTTTCCTAGTGCTGCTCCTGTTTAAAACCCTGAATCAACATCAGACCGTTCATGCTATGCCAAGACACCTTGTATGAGTCACTGGGCTCCTCCAGGCTGACTGCTGCTGGCTTCCCCATGTGCATCCATACCTGTGGCTGTTGCTTTTCAAGCTCTCCCCTATGAGGGACCCAGGCAGCTGGTAATTAGCTGCTGCTTAGAAATTGTTGTGTTTGATTAGTGAAGTTAGGCTGGAACTTTGCATCAGTATTGTTCTTGATCCAAAAAAGTCCCAGTTGCCTTCAGGCTGGAGAAGGCTGTCTGGGACTCAGTCATGCAGGATGGAAAATAAACAAAAACCTGGGCTGCAGTCTCTCATGAGGTGTGCATTAGACAGAAACCTTTAATAAATGCCCGTTCTGCACTGCTCAGAAAGACCATGCAGCAATACCATAGCTTACATATGCTGCACTTCTTGCACATCTCCAAAAGTGAGAAGACATTAGGGCTGTAGATCATGTAAAATTAGCAGCATGAGCCTCTGTCAGCCTGAATAGATACAGTTAATCTTGCAGAAGTGACAGACTGTTGCCTTAACAGGTCAGACGGTAACTGTAAATCTCTGCAGGAGAGGGACCTCCAGCTCGGCTCCATCAGGTGTTCGGGGGCTTGCTAAAAGGCCATGCAGGCTGCCACGTGGGTTTGCTGAGATGCCCCGTCTCTGTGCGGGGACAGCGGCTCTCCCTTGCACGGCTGCATGGTCCAGCCACTGGAGCGGGAGTGAGAGAGGTGGAAGCAGGAGCCCTGTGCTTTTCTGACAGTAATGAAAGGATCTTTGAAATGCTAAGGGGAAAAAAAGAGGTCTTGCTTTCTTTTGTTTCAGAAGCTGTTAATGAGGTGTGGGGCTCTGCAGCCCTGGCACTGGACTGTTCTGCATCGCTGGGCTCCTCCAGTTATTTACAGTTTAAGAAGGAGAAGAAAGCACCCTGGAAGTGCTAGAAGCCAAAAGTGTCTGGAAAAGCCCACCTGGGCCAGGGCTGCTGTCCTGAACAGCCATCCCTGTGCTGCCCGCGAGCTGCCTGCACCCATGGCCCTGCCAGCTTCGGGACAGGGTTTCTCACCCAGTGCTTCTGATGGGAGTTTACTGGGACAGGGTCTCAGCTCCTGAACACCCCATCCCACCAGAGCCAGTGTCCGCCCGTGCCCCCCCGCTGCTGGCAGCCCGGGTGGGAGATGCCGCGCTCGCCTCCAGCGGGTGCCTGCCGGCAGCGGGCAGCTGCCTGCAACAGCCGCCCGGGCACGGGTGGGGGTCGGAGCCTCCTGGTCTCTGCAGGGCACATCAGGTCACGCAAGGAGAGCAGGCTATACAGGCAGCCCTGGAAAGGCACAGAGTTTCCATTTGTCATTTTAACCATTAAAAGTAGTGTTTTTCTTCAAATACAGTCTTACAAGTTATTCATTTTAATTTGCTACATCCTTGAAGGTGAATTTAATACCATTCATACATTTTCATTTATAAATTTGTCAGTAATAAGAGTATTGGCACATGGGAGAAAGTAACTGCATAATTGCAACTTACACGCTTGTCTTACTGAAAAACTGCTAGCTCAGGCATCGTCCGCGCCTGTGCGTCATGCATGAAATTGCAAATAGAATTTAATTTGCCCTTGTATCCTGTAGGATCAGCTTAAAATGATTAATGCAGGAGAGAATGTTGTTAAGATTTTATTCTTTACGATCTCGGAGGACTGCAGTGCAAAACCATCATGTATAACATGATAATGTATAATATGGATCTTTCTGAACTGCTTTCTTATGGCAAACAATCGTATTTCTGCTCTTTAATTTCAGTGCTGAGGCAAGTGGGATTCATCCCTCACATGTTGCTGTGATCTCCTGAACAGCTGGAAATGTAATTTGTTTAAATTTAGAACGTTTAGGGCTGGTGTCTGGAGCAGGTAATACCCCAGGAACAGAGGCGTGAGGGTGGCTGTCAGACCTGCAGGAGGGCTCCCGTGCCAACCGAGAACAGACCAGGCTCTGGGACAGGGAGAGTCCAAAAGTTTAGATCTTATATTTTGCTCGGATAAGGTGTCAAAAACATGCGTGGGTTTCCTTTTCCCCACATGTTGCTTGGGGAAAATCCAGCTCCTGGGCAGTGAAACAAGCATCCCAACAGCGCGATTGCTCACACGGAGCTGAGGGCAGACTTAGACCTGCCCACGGAGACAGCGTCCCACTGAGCACCCGCTGCCTGCGCCYGGCTGGGGAGCTGCCCCCGCAGGGTCCCTGCTCAGCAGAGCCTGCAGCCGGGCTGCCTGTGCCCATCCCCGGGGCGCCTGGGCTCCCAGGGGGCTGCAGCTGCTGGCAGAGGGGTGGGTGCCCTGCCTCATGTGAACCGTGTCCTGGCGAGGCGGCTTGTCAGCGCTGCAGACGGTTGGAAGGCAAAAGCAAGCGGTGAGAGCTCCTAACGAGGGTGTAATTAGGAGGCTCAGTCGTCCGTGAGCACAGCTGTCGGCTTCTCTAACCCTCTCCTTCCCTCCACTGGCTGCAGAAACAGCGTTTGGCCAAAACCGGGGTCATCCTCAGCACTAAACCGCGGTAGGTGACAGGAGTAGGGATGCAGGGCAGTACGCCATGTGAGCAAGACATCAGGCTGCACAGGCTCACGGTCCCATGGCACAGCCTCACCGCAGAGCAGGCAGCAGCTCCTGGCCGAGGGGCAGGCAAGAAGATTTCTGCAGCGGCAGCTTGTCCAGCGCTGCGGAAGCGCAGGGAGGTGCAGCAGGAAAAATACTGGCAAAAGCCACAGTTAAATGGGAAAGGGCAGCCAAGGCAGAACTGCAGGACTGGAGAAACAGGGCTATGGAGCCGAGTCTCAGGAAAGCAGTGGGGCGCGGGGAGCGATGAGCAGCGCCTGGCAGCCCAGGCAAGTCTTATGTGCGTCACGCACCGGTCTCCACCTGGGTCAGTGAAATGCTCCCTGAAGGGGCATCGCCACATGGTACCTGGTGGGGGGAGCTGATGGGATGTGGTGGGGGAGACGGGACCGGACAAACCCCAACTTGTAACTCTCTGCCAGAGCAACTCGGTCAGTGCGTTGTCTTCTGCTGCTCAGGGCTGATTTGTCCCAGCGTGTTCATTATTTGAAAGACTGAAAGTTTTTAAAAAAGGCCTCTGAAGAAGGACGTGTTCTTTCGCTGAAACTTCTCTTTTCACTGCTGACGAGTAGCCAGTAAGAAAAATACCTTTCTGCTCCGTTGCCACTGGGCTAATTGGCTTAACATGGTGAGAGTAATTATTGGATTGTTCTCTTTTAAAAATCATTTTAGTGATGGGTTTGTGAGGAGGTTATGGCTTAGAAACTGTTCTCATCAGAACAGTAATTGAGGAATGAAATATGGGTCATGATTATGTTATTGAAATGGATTGTCTAGTAATTATATTAATACAACAGAATTACTGTAGATCCCATGTAAACTGCAGTCGAGAGCATTCCTGTGTCAGAGGAGTATTCCCTCCTGCCTCAAAGTTAATCACTGCATTATTAAAATGAGAAATAGCTCTCCCAGTCCTCTGAGTGAGAGACAAATGTCCTTTCTCCTTGGCCAGAAGTCCATTTTTACCTTTTGATTTCTTGTTGGCTGATCCACCACCAGCCATTAGAGCAAAAGCTCCAGCAAAGCGACAAGGCACTGGTCCTTTCCCTCTGCCTGTGCTGCCAGGTGTGCGATCCCAGGGCGCGCAGGTCCAACCCGATCCCGTGGGATGGACAATTTACACCCTGAAGCAGGAGGTTAGGGGAGGCTCGTGCAGCAGGTTTTACTGATGCAATTACAGAAGCTGTTTAGCCAATTAAGCGTTCATAGCACGGCATGGACACCTCAAGCTCAGATCTCCAGCCTGCGTTTTGCTGCTTGCGTATGTGGCAGGGACAGACCCTCACCTGTGCAGCCGGGGCAGTAGCAGCACCATTGCTCAACACAAACCTCCCTCTGCAGTGAAGCCTCCTGTCTCCCGGATGGAGAGTTCCCTCTAAACGCATGTTTTTGGTGGAAGAACAGGCACCCGTAGGGTGTGCATCAGGGAGGTCAAATGATGACAATTAGATGGCTATGGCATCAGCCCTCTTCAAGCTCTCTAGGCACCCTGGCCGTGCCTCCTTGCCCGAGATCCAGAGGCGAGGGCTCTGCATGCTTTTGCCAATCCAGCTGAAATGCCCATGACAAGCAGGAGCAATGTGCCAGTGGCTTCTGCCCCCTCACCCAGCCCCTGGCAAGCAAAGCCCTCCCTGTTCTTAGGCAGCCTGTGCCTGCTAGCATGAACATGCTTAAAACGCATCTCAGTTTGACAGGTTCCACTTTTGCATTAGTTTTGAAAACTGCTGCAAGTAGTTATTCTGTCTAATCCCCTTTGCAAGCCTTATGCCAGATTTTTGTAATTAATTATTAGCAAAGAGAAACACATCAGGCTTGAAGAAGCCGAGTGGACCTCCTGGAAGGAGCACGTGGACTAATGCCTTATTGGTTTAGCTGCCAGTTAGAATGAGATAAATCAATGCTAATTTCATTGTATTACAACAATATTGATTTCCTATTAAACAACAGACAAAGCAGGTTATGGCTTTAGGAAAGTTATTAGGAGTTAAAGAACGTTTTTTATTGAGAATAAATGGGAAATTAGTGTTTAATACTGCTGGGTCTGGCGAGTCAAAGGAGGAGGAAGGTATTGTATAGGAGGTTAAGGCAAGTAAAGAGGCAGCGTCAAGCCCAGCAATGCCACACGCAAACGTCCTAGCAGAAAGCCAGTGCAGTGAAGGATACCGCCTGGATGGGGGAGAGGGAGGTGGGGGAGGACCCTGGCTGCAGGGCGGCGGGGGACAGGGTGCCAGCACCCAGATGGGGTTTGGGCATGGGGATGCTCCGGTCCCTCCCGGCCCCGCTGCCTCTGCGCAGGATCAGTGCTTGCATCCCGCCTTCCCAGAGAGGGGCTGCTTGCTCTGCCATCTATCTTTGCTTCCTATCGATCATCGGGTGAGAGTGCCTGGGCTATCACAGCAGAAAATCACTAAGGAATTTCATTACAGGAGCAGCCTGGGAGCCAGGCGGCCGCCTGACTCCATAACATGCCTCCTCCAAAGGGTTAAACTGGCAGCTGCCGGAGGCATAGGATTAAGATAAATAAGTATTACCTGAATCAATACTGATAAAGCAGCCGAAGTGAAGCTGTTAGCTTATTGACTCCTGGAGTCACTTTTAATAGTTCTTTACAAAGTGAACGCCATGTAGTCTCCCACCCATGTGAGCGTGTGGCACAGCTGGCAAATGCTCTTATACCACGGAAATTGTTCTGCATCAGAGGACAATAAAATGAGGAATTAGAAGCAGTGATGTCTGCTGTTAATTACCAATGACAAACTAGAAATCAGTTCAAACTACTATAAAGGGGAATGGAAAGGAAAACAATTTTTATTCCCCCACTCAGATGTTTATGTCCTATTTTCCATGTACATACACCAGTGTTTTAGATACCACTTGCTGAACGAGGCAGTGGCAGGTTGAGGGCTGGGCTGTTGGCATGGTCCCACCAAGTCAGCCCAGGGACGGCGTTATCGTGAGCGTGGAGGAGGGGGCGTGAGCTGCTGCAGCAGAACCACGGGCGGACCCTGACCAAGAACAACTCAGCTCAGAAGGGGAAAATTCTGTTTAACCTGGTGGTGTTTTATTTGTAAGTTCAGAGTTTGGCTAAGCTCATGAACTGGACATGCCCCAGCTCTGTAACCCGACGGCTGCTTCAAAATTACATGAATGATAAGGGGACGGAGCGGGTTTCCTGCAGGATGAGCAGGGCAGAGCATCCCATATAGCATTAGCTCAATCCACTCTCTGCAAGGAAGTGGATGAAGATTAACCGTAACAGGGATCAGAGCTGAAATTTCTGCGTGTTACACTGAGTTACAGCACTGTGCTGTGCCAGAACAGTCTGTGGGCAGCCCAAAAGGCCTCGGATTGCAATAATCCAATTTAGGGAAACCAAAAGTATGAATCATGGAACACCAGCGACAGCAAAAACATCCAGGTATGAATGAATGGGAGCAGTGTTAGCTGGGTGATAAAAGCAGCCTGGCAGGAGCTGGAACAGGATCCTGAAAACTGAGCTGTCATCTTTCTCAATTAAAAAAATGCAGTTATAAAAGCTAGGCTTCTAGGCAAATATAGTCAGTGTGCTTGGGAGGTAATTTGATCAGAGCCTTCCATGCATGCAGCCGCTACGTAAGGAACTCTGAGTACCCAGAGGACGGTGCTGCTCTTCTCTTTCTTTTGGTCCCTGGTCGAATTCCCGTTGGTTTCTGCACACCAGCCACGAGCTGCATGCTTGGGTTTTACCCTCCACTGCTGCAAAACAAAACAGGAATCACTGACAGTCGTGGACATCCAAGAGCAAGAGCGGCCTGGGAGACATGGCAGCACGTGGGTGCTGGGACTACGGAATTGCAAAGCTGAGTGAAAAATCCCCCTGAGGTCGTTGTGCTTCTGGTGGGAGCTGCTGCTCCCCAGCCCTGCCTGACACAGTGGAGAGCACGGCTGCTCCCCAGCCCCTGCTGCCCTCGCTCCTCTAATGTGGCTTTGGGCGCAGTAACACGTGGTGCCCCGAACCACCTCGGGCTTCTTGACTTTTTCTGAGCCATTTGTCACACATCCAAGACGTAAGGTCTGAAGTCGGTCTCCAAAGAGGACAGACAGCCCAGAGCTGGCTGCCTGCCGTAGCGGGGCAGCCCCTGCACTGTGTGCCCAGAGAGCGGGGTGATGCTTCCCTTCCCTCCCTCTCCCCTCCCCGGGGTTCGTGGGTTTTGTTCCCCCTGTAAACACTCTAAGGCTCTGTTTTAACCCAACAGTGCTGCTAGTCTAACAAATATTTCCCCTTTTTGTTCTTAAAGCTCTCTCTGAGTGGGCCAGAGGCTCACAGTCTCTGTCCGCAGCTCTGCTACGAGACGTCACCGTCCCCTGTGCACAGCAGCTCTTTGGTGTGGAAACCAGCGTGTGGGAGCGACACGCAGGTGGGCTGAGGTCTCTGCTCAATGCTGAGGTACTGCAGTGAGAGCAGGCAACATGAAAGGGACTTTCATTGCAGATGAATTGTATGTGCCTTCAATTGTTGACCCAGTTGCTCACTTTGTCAGGTCCACAAAGGCATCAGCTCTTCTCATGTAGCTAGGGTAGACGTTATATTCATTTAAAGGTACTTCCCTCCAGTTCCTGCCTTGCAAAAACATCAAGTACTAGGAACTGCAGCCATGGCCCGTCAGCCTTCTGCCACCTGGCCCCGGTTCAGGTGTCTGTGCTGGTGACGCTCCTTGAAGACCCGGGTGCTCGGGCTGGTGAAGCCTCCTCCCGGGGCGACGACGGAGGTTTACAGACTACAGCCGGAGTTATGAGTCTCTGCATTTCTGGGGGGGCCCAGGACAGCAAGGGGAAGGTGGCAGCCACAGACCCACCAGCCCTGGGAGGTTGGGGGGGTTYGGTCAGGGGGAGCACAGGGCGCGGGGTGTCCTCCCCCGGCTGCTCTCCAGCCTCCACTGCAGCATTAGCAGAACAACTCAGGCTGGTTTCCAACAGCACAATACGCTGCTTGCTGGTTTATATGGCTTTACGGGGCTAATCCTCTTTGCCTGCAGTGCCCTTGCTGGGAACAGTGGGTTTGGTGTGTTTGTGTGGGCTTTGGGGGATGCCGCAGTCAGAATCTGGAGCCTGAGGCAGCAGCAATGCCAGGGAAAGATTATCATCCTCGGCCGGCTCTGCTGCCACGGCTGCTCTCGGTTAATTATTTGTCTGAGGATTACATAATGCAGATGTGTTCTTCAGAGCTTAGCAAGGGATTTAAAAAAAATTCAAGAGGGATGAGGAGAAGACACAAAAGCTGGAAAGAGAAAGACTATAAAAGAGCAGGGGATGAAATGGGAAAACAAAAGATCTAATTACAAATGACATTATTTGCATTCTCATCAACCTAATTCAATTTTATTTTCTTATTGCTTTAATCTTTGAGCTTAATTCAGTGGAACATAGTGCATGAAGGAGGCAATGAGATCCGCGCAGGGTTTGTTCAGGGCACGCCGCGGTGGTGGGTGCAGGCAGCCACAGCGTTGTTTTTCTGTGGGCTGGATATATCTGTTCTCAGTCCTGGAGGTTTCAATTCAAAAAAAGGTGATAAAAATTCAGCATTTCTCCCTGTTCTTATGTGAAATGGTATCTGAAACGGCTCCAGCTTTGATTGGATACCCAGCGTGACCTGACATTTAATGGAGGATGGGAAAGCACAGGTATCTTAAAGAACAGGAGGAAAATAATTCTGACATTGCGCTCTTGATGAGAAAATAGCATTTTTCACATTACATCGTGCGTTACATTACATTACAAGTACTGAGGGCTACGCAAGTGATGCTCAGAGAGAAACACATTTGGACTTCCAGAGGGAGCTTGTGATGCTTGGGGGGTTCACATGAATTTTAAATTAAATTATTAAGCAAAAGTCTGGCCCAAAGCTCAAGGACTATATCGCATATCAAATTTTTAAAATTCTTTGAAATTGTGCTCGCAGTAGGCATGCCACCATAATGAAGTAGTAATTAGTCTGAAACAAATTAAGTGATCTAAATAGCTAAAGCAACAAAACATGGGTAATGTTGCTCACGGGAAATAATACACTTGACAACCAAACCAGTTCTTGTGCCTCCACTTCTCTCCTGCGTAAGGAACAACTGACGTGGAGATGAGCCGGGAGCCCTGCTGCATCCTGCCTTGTAAAGCAGCCAGGATCACACGGTACTGCAGGCTGGGATTAACCGTGACAGCGGGATGCTACCGGCCCATGTCAGCCCTTAGGAAATGTGCGGTGCTCTGCGCTCGTCCAGGGCCCGAGCAGCTGTGGAGACAGTCCCCGACTCCCTTTGGGTCCAGCCCGCGCTGTGCTCTGTCGGGTGTTGTTGCACCAGTCAAAACTGCCTTTCTGCCCAGCTCAGTTTGGCTCCTCAAGTTCATTATTAAAACTCACCCCAACAGCAAGCACCATGCAGCTCTCCAGGGCTTGTATTTCACACCATGCAGTCCTTTCCTCGGGATATTTCCCCACTCGGGCATGGATTTGCTCACCGTGCGAGTTCTCACGTGGCAGACCCACTGTCACGCTTGCTGCTGCTCACTGGCCTTCCCTACCCCCGCCTCGTGCTGCCAGCAAGCAATGCATGACCTTTCATTTCAGCTCCCGTGGAAGCAGGAACATTCACATTTTAAATTACAGATATTTCAGCCAAATAGCCTATTTGTGTTCAGTCTTTATTATCATCTTACACTGTTTTGCAATTGACTAAAAGTAGATGCGGGTGTATTTGGGGGTATATATAATGTTGGGTACATGCAGCCAACATATCTCCATGCATTGATTTTTGGGCCAGCTCTGAGAAAGGCAATTCAGTAGACAATTAAATTAGCAGCTACATTTTTCATTTTTGGCCCAAATGAGATCCCGAGAAGAAATTGCCCCGCTATCGGCTCAGAGCTCATCACTCTACGAGGAATATTGCACGTTAAAGCCTGAGCTGAACTGCGTCTTCATCAGGCTGGGAGTCTGCCTGTGAACTTTATTCACTCTGCAGATGATCCTAGCAATGTACCTTGGAACAGAGTTATTGACTATAACCAAAACAGCAACTTGGTCCAATGTCTTCCAAGACAAAATTAGGCAAGACTTTTAATGTTAATTTCAATATTTTCCTCTCGGTTTGTGTTACAACTATTTCTGCACCCACTCTATGCCAGTGTAAATACTACATGAAGTAGGGGAGTCAAAGCAGAAATGGGGTCACATGTACAGTTCTGTGTATGACAAAAGCTAAGGTATTTCTGCACACCTCTGCTGACATGTCGTGCTGCATCAGGAAGGGCCAAATTCCACGATTTCAAGGTTGGTTTGCACAGGTATGTCTGCATTTGCCATGCCCAGTCTTAAGCTTTTCCTCTTTCAATCCCCACCCAAACCTCTAGCACCAAAGCCCACCTTCACCCCCCTCCTTGGACAGGCCTCCAAGAGCAGAGGAGACAAACCTGGGCTGCCCTGTGCCTCGCACCAGCCCTGGGACTCGGCTGAGGGCCGGGGTGTCTGCAAGAGCTGCGTCTCTCTGCTGGTCCCCCCGGCCCTGCTCCCGCCACGGCAGGAACGTCAGCGCCGGCTGGTTATCAGCTGGCATTTGGGATGCTTTCACCTGCAGTAATTTATGGTGCACGTTGTACCAGTGTGAAAGGTTTCCCATCAGCAGAGCACTGCATTATGGCACTAGGCTTTAAATCTGATGATGCCTATAGGATCTGCTGCCCAGAGTCACCTCTGCACTGAGCAAACCGTCCTCCAGCTGTGTGCGTCGAAACGATGGAGAAGCTGCTGAAACATCCCCCGTCCCTGGGGCTTATAGCCAGAAGGAAAAACATGCTCTGTGGCTAAGGTTTGCTACATAGGTTCTTGTGTCTTAAACATTTTACATATMATTTTATTCCCCAGCATTTACTGACTGTGTCGAGCACAACCATGCTAATAATAATACTCAGAAAACACAGATGAAAATAATGTTTCTGGTTACTACCAGAGCACCAGAAAGCAACAGCAAAATGGTTTTAGCCCTTGTTAAAACAACCAGAAAAAACCCTCCAAGCCTTGAAAATCCCTTGAACACATGGGCAATTGGAAAGCTCCTTTTCTGTGCCATCCCTTGTACTTCTGCCTTCAAAACCAAAAGTGAACGTAAGGCTCAAAAGCAGAAGCTGCCTAGGCAGAAGGGATGTAATATTAATATTTCTGCCTTAGCGGAACATTTTTCTCCGAACTCCTTAATTACCCAGGTAAGCGGATAACCCAGCCTTTCTGGCTAATTGTACAATAATACCTGCCATCTGCTACTGTATTCCAGATTTGTGGGGGCACAGCTGCATGTAGAGTGCTTAGTGAAACAACTGCAAGCTTTTATAGATCCTTATAACTTCTGCAACAATGAATCTGTTCTAATTAGCACTAGAAATAAATGTTTATGATGTAGGAAATGACAAAATGTATTTCTCACCAAGCTAATAATTCACTATAGAGGAAACTTAAGGCCAAACCGTACAACATGAATTGAAATGATCCTTTCTCTGTTTCAGTACATATATACAGTAATATTTGCAGGCAGTGTGCTAATTAAACCAAAATATCCAGCGTAAGACCTCTCTCATCAGGAACAGACATTGGCCACCAGCATCTCAGAGCTCTTCTCTTTATCTTCTGTTGACCTGGGCAGGAGCAGGCGAGAGCCGGTGAGGCTGTGCGGTGTCCACAGCTCATGGCCCGGCCCGTGAAACCCAGATCTGGAGAAGCAGCTCGGCGTGAACCCGTCCGACCGCGGGTGCCTGCTCGCCTGGGGAAGGGGCAGCCGGGCAGGCGGCTCGCCAGCGTCCCGCTCATCGCGCCTGCAGAAATGCAGACGGGAGGAGAAGTCGGTCCGTCCTGCCGGGGACCAGGCGGGCTCCGAGCACTGGAAGTGCCGCACACCCGAGCAAGCCCCTCGGTGCCTTGTGCCGGCGGTCTGACGGGGRGCTTGATCGCTTGACTCACCTTCCTCACGCACCCAGAGGTTTCCTTTCCTTTTCTCTTCTTTCTTTCACAGCCGCTGCCTGAATTTGCTCTTGGTTTGACCACTATAAGGGACAACAAGCCTTGACAGGCTGGGATTGATGGCACCGTTGGGAGCCCCGGCAGCCGAACAATCATGCAGAGCAGCCGGCGGTGGTGGTTTTTCAGGAGCTGTCAGCGTGATAGAGCGCCCGGGCAGGGACCCCGCTGCCGCAGCACTGGCAGGGTGGCCAACACTGGAAATGGGCTCTGCTGCTCCCAGTGGATGGCGGTCCTTGGGGTTCAGCCCTGGAGTGGGGCTGTGGGGCGCAGGAGCGATTGCCCCTGGGCTCCCACGGGAGCTGGGCAGCACCCGGCCCAGGGGATTGGCTTTCACACCTCGTCAGCAGCTAAAGCGGAGGATGATTAAGGTCTGGAGGGGCTGAATCCATCACGCTCAGTGGTTCGGGCACAGCCCCAGGGAGGGGATGGGGAAGGACCAGCGCTATCGCTTCTCCTCCTGCTTTATTTACGGCGGTTTCAGATTGAAATCTACCTGCTCTGGGTTGGGCTGCGCTGTGAGGGTGGGCAGGAGGAACAGCCAGCACCTCTGGGGCCTCTTTAGAAAAATAACGAAAGGACCATCCTCCCCGTCCAGCGAAAGCTTTTGTTCACAATAAAACCTCAGAGGAGACGTTTCAGCCACTTTGGCACCGGGCATCGGAGCCGGGCGTCATGCCGGCGGTGCCCATGCCAGCGGTGCCCGTGCCGGGCTGCAGGTGTGCCCACTCGGGTGCCAGCAAAGAGCCAGTGCCAGACCTGGGCTCCTCCGGCGAGGTCTCTCCACCAGCACTCTCCACCTCTCAGTGTCTGAGAGGAATTTACTGAGGGGCAATCGTGGGCATTGGTGGCTGGGAACAAAGTGCCACCCTGCTCCGCCTTCTCCATCTCAAGTAATAAACCTTTAATTTTATAAGAAAATGAATCACATAATCAGGTTTGTTTTTTACACCTCAAGAACTCATATTCTCAGTCACAAACTTGGATAAATCATCTTTATTTCAATAAATCTAATGCAATTACTTTCCACTACTAGGAAAATTTTCTACTATTTCCCCTTGAAAAAGAGCCTATAACATGCCTGCATTCAATATTGCCACAAAATGGAAAGCTAATATGATTTAGGGGAGCTGATCTCTTCCTGCTAAGTAACATTTTCCAGGTCTTGATTTCTCTTCCATATTTCCTCTGTCAATTAGCCAAAGCAATTTCCACTGGCTAATAAAGTAGTTGGTTAAGCTTATTTTCCAATCAAAACTCACTTAATTTCAGCAAATAACAGTTGAAAAAAGAATTGATCAAAAGTATTTTCCCCCAGAAAATCAAACTGCCTGGCAGAAAATGAAGGGGCCTTTCAGCCCAGGTCCTCCCTGCTGAGGTTTCACATCCGATCAGGAATCCCAGCCCACCAGAAATAAACAGACACTGTCTTAAGTGAATTCTTCGCATATTTAATATCAGCCATTGATATTAAATTGTGCGTTACTTGACTGTTCTGTTGAATCAGGGTTTTACGTGACAGTTTTGGCCCTGCAGCATCCCCAGACCGCACACTGAAATGCCGATGGCAGAGATTCACTTCCAGCCGCGGCTGGGGTGGAGCACGGCAGCCGCTTCTCGTCGTGCAGGACAGCGTGCGGATTTGTAGGAAAGAATATAAAGGATGTTTCCAACTTGAAAACCCTATGTAATTTAAGGGGAAAATGCTGAAGCTTGCATTCCTTCTGTGTCTTGCGTTACCACCTGCAATTAGGACAAGCACCTCCACTTCACCTCCCTGCCAGGAAGAGGGGTATGGATTTGAACTGCTTCAGCTCTTTCCCTTTGCACGCCGGGTTGGGGCAAAACTCTGTTCAAGGAGGCTTTGCAGCATCTTCTGTTGTGCTTAGACAGATCACACTGTAAGGTCAATTTAACCAGCTGACACGTGTTCTTATCATCGGTTATTGAAGTACGTTGCCATTGATTGCTGATAATACCTTAGCGGAATTGCTTGCTTGATAGAAAATGGCAGGAAGATTTTTTTAATGGTAATTACTTAGTTTTCTTTCCCAGAGATGAATTCTAATTATTCTTCCAGTTTCACAATGTATGTCATGCACTCTGCTGGAAGAGCAGAAGGACACTGAAATAAAGGCTTTAATTTATCGTACATTACATATTAAGTTACCTTTCATGAATATTAAGTGGATGAACAGCTATAGTTTTGAAAACAAAAGTCTGAGTGATTAATTTTCCTATTGCTCACTACTCGACGATTTCATTTTTCTGCCCCATTGGAACGAAAGTCCCGCAGCATTACCCAGCTCCCCCAGCAGAAATCGCTGCTCCATGTCTCTGGGCGTGGGTTCGTGGGCTGTGCCCAGCGTCAGGATTCTGCACGGTGCTTCCTCACCTGCTGCCTTCCCCAGCGGCTCGAAAAAGGACTTAAAAGGAAAACTTCAGACCAGGAATCTGACTTGCCATCAGAATTTTTTAACCTTGAAGACATAACCCCACCGACATGTGCCTGAATGCTAACAAGGACCAGGAGGAAAAGGGACTGCAGAGGGAGTCAAAACAGGGGGAAAGGCGGGGGTTTGGGAAGTTCTCCATCAAGCCTCAGAAACAGCCCTGGGGGACACGGAAACTTAATGAAGGTGGCAAATATAAGAGCTAAACCTCAGGAGAAGTTAACAGGGACACAGTGGCCCAAGCCTGAAATTCCAGCACAGCAGAGGCTCCTCTGGCATGACGGCCTTGGACAGAAACCGGAGGTGGAACAAGGTGATGCAGCAAGAGCAAACCCTGGGACCACAGAGGAACCTGCTGGAGACTCAGGTCTTTCGAGAAAATTCCTGTGCTATCACTCACACCTTCAGAGGTTGTCTCGTTTGCTGGCATTGTTGATTATATTTAGCTCTGCAATCATGCAGCAAATTACTTTTTCCAATTTCAATCATAACATTAGCATGTCAACAATATTCCTGAATTTTATTGCCACATCCACTTTGTGGAGGCAGTTTTTCACTGCTTCAAACAGAATTTCCATGGCATCACCTTGGATTTTTATTTGAACGCACTCGATAAGCTTCTGAGATGGTAAGATCTTTACGGTACCACCAACATAGCCCAAATTCTCCAATAAACTGAAATATTAGCATTACTTTATTTTTTTTTCTGAAAGGACCTCCTTGCCACGACACCATGTCTATAGGGAACTTCTCTCTTTACTCCCTGCCAGCACAAGGGTAACATACGCTGTAATTAAACAGAACCGTTGTCTTCTGAGCCCATTATCTTCTTATCGTGATGGGACAGTCTCTATCGACTCATGTCTTCCTCCAGAAGGAAGTGCTCTGTCTCTAATGCCACCCATGATCCAAAACTATTGTAAGAAATCGATTCATGCGTGTTACTATTTCCTAAAGCAATGTCTGTCTAACTTCGACCCCAAAACACCACCAGACAGGGAAACCCTCAGAAGTTAAGGGGTACAGAAAGCTGGGATTAGCTGTTATTTTCTCTTGGAAAGGAATTATCTCATCCTAAGCCACATGACTATCGTGTTGGAAGCCGTTAGCACTTGCATGTCCTGCAGTTCCCTACGGGAAGATATTATTTCTCGTATGCAACATAAACTCCTGAACAAAATCCAGAATTACTTGGGAAGAGGAGGCAGAGTACAATTTAACAGCATTTTTGGAGGGAGCTGAAGTGCATGATTGCAGAGCTGATTACCCTCACAGCTCAGAGCGCGGGGCACCGGGACGGATTTCCAGGCAAGCCCTTTGCTGCTGTTCTTGCTGACAACAATGAATTTTCATACTAGCCAGATGCAAATTAAATTGCTCTAATGAAAAGCAAATACAGAGGTTTTGCGCTGCTAACACTAAGTCTCCAGATAGGTTGTTCTAAAAATAAAATCTGTGCAGAGTCATTACAAAAGCTATTGCCTCTTAAAAGAGAAAAATCCTCCTAAACTCCCAGGAATTTTTAGCATCTTTCCCCAGAAGCCGCCCGCCCAACATTTTGATCTCTTCCCCACTCAGCCGCAGCCTCTGGTTTAAAATACTTTATCTGACTTGCACACCCAGGGTTGTGTGGGCTGAGGGAAGGCGGGAGAGGCACTGGTCCTCCAGGGCTCATTTATTCAAGATTTACAATTAAATCTTGGCTGAATTGGGCTTCTCTGTGCGCCGAGTCTCAGCTAAGGACAAGGACGGTGTGCGGTGGCTCCTCCAGCCCCGTTCCTCGCGACGGCAGAGCACAAGCCTGGGCGGGCCCTGACCCCAGGGAAGGGACATCCCAGATTTTTCAGGCATTACAGGTTAAAGCAATATTCCCCTTATTAGCCGTTAGGAAGGGCAGAGCAGAAAGCCAGGCCCTCGCACTCTCCTCAACGTTTTGCCAGTGACAGTTGGAAAGGTTTTTTTCTGTGAGCTCCCCCTCTCCCTCAATTTTGTTGGCATTTATAGCAATGTCATTTTTCCAAAAATACGTGGCAAAAATTACTCTGTGTCCCAAGGGACATCAGCAGTGCGTGCAGAGGGAAATCAAATTAGGGTCTACAGCCTGTCGTCTCAGGCTAATAAATGATTTTGTGACATTTATTGGAATAAGAGAGGAATAGGGGAAAGCAAGAGACTTTAAAGAATTAATGCTGATTACTAGCTACCAAAGAACAGCAGGCTTGATGGCACTGGGGGGATTCGCATCTTCTGAGCCCAGAGACAGTAATCCCTCTCACAAGTACAAACTCGAGGTATTTTCCTCGCCAAGCAAACAAAGGAATCGCCATTTCCAGAGGTCTTTGCTGCACAGAAACATCTGTGTTTGCCGTCTCCGGTAACTCCAGGTCATGCGAGGGAAGAAAAGACTAACATGAAGTGATGGGAAGTTTCAGCTGGGATCAATTTTTGCGTTGTTAGCGCAGAGCTGCTGGTCTGGCCCTTTCTGGCTCCTTTTCAGGAGCATCTGTGAGATCAGAATAGGAACCACAAGTTTTGTATGAAAATCACCGAACTCAGGACTTGGGAACTATTCTGTGGCCTGAAAACATTAAGCTAATTTAACATGATGCTCTAATCATCCCCCACTAACGTGCTGAGCACCATACACCAGTAATGCTAGCAAACACTAACATTTCCAAGGCACAACGCGTGAGGTACATTTGTGTGGCCTGTGAAGCTCTGTTTTCAAATAAACCCTATTTTCTCCTCAAAAGGAGATTGAGAAATTGTAATAATTAATCTTCAGCCAGACAGCATTAGTTACCAGGAGCAACCACATTAAATTATACTTTACAGCAAGCAGCAGAAATAGCGGAAAGCCTGGGGGCTGGGGGCTGCAGAGGTGGGCAGCAGAGCATTAATGCTGTGGTTGCCACGGGACCTAGCCCAGGGGAGCGTGGATTATCTTTGCTTTCCTCCCCGCTGGCGACGTTTCACATTCCGCAGTACATCTGCTGTTAAGCACTTCGGTCTTTTGGCTTTGCTGAGGCTGGGCAGGCATGGTACGTGCATGCCAAGGCTTTGCCTGCACTGGAAGAATCACTGGAAATCTTCTGGGTTCCCAGATCTTGTGTCTTCATCTTTCATTACCAACAGACACCGGCTTTTCTTCCTGATCTCCACCACCAGCCCCTTCTCACCAGAGCAGGACCCCACAGCCCTCGGCAGTAGCAGAGCGTGCAAGCGGCAGAGATGAGGCCAGTATCCAGCAACTAAATCTGGGTTTGAGTTAACATGATTTCTTGTTAGTTCTTTCCACATGGGGATTTTATGGCCAGATCTCTGGCTTGCTCTAAACTCTAGGGAAAAGACAGGATGATTTCTGCATTGCAGACTCCAATTCACCATCTCCCAGTAGCAAGCATCCTCGGCCGGGCCCGTGCTGCTTGCCCGATGCGATCGCGCTGCTGCGTGTGTGACCTCCACCATCGCCCAGGCTGGTGGGAACACATTCTCCCCACCTGCAGATCCATGATCTGGAGGCAGCTCATATAGCGGCAGCATGTGAATCAGGAGAGACTGCTTTCTTCATGTTTATTCCCCAACACCTCCCCCAAAACACAGAACTGTGTCCCATACTGCAAACATCCCAGCACCACCCATGCATGTTTGCATTAAATGAGCTCTGCTTGGCTGAGCATTAATGAACATTGATCCCTTGAGAAGATTTTGCAAGAGCTGTCACTAGCAGGAGACACCTTGTTCATGAAAGCAGTTGCTTCTTAATGGGGTCTGAGGAAATGTTTAATGGTTAAAATGCATACCAACAGTCTCCCACACCAAGACATGGAAATGAAACTCCGTGCGCTGCTGTTTGCACTGTTACTGCTGGATTAGCTTCCAGGGCTCATCTAATGAGCAGACATTTCTCCCTCCTGTTGGCCCAGGGCCCTCAGAAGATTTTATCACGTTTCATAAGATATCTGTGGGACTGTGCTACATTTTCTCTTTACAAACGTGCTTAATTACGCTGTACCTTCTGGCTTTTGCTGGGCTCCATTAAATGAAGCTGACCACGGCTGTTGACCCAGCAGCCGCTCTGGCAGGCAGCAGACAAGCAGATGCACTGCATCCCTTCGTGATTGATCTCCCCCCCCCTTGCTAAGGTCATTGCTCCTGCAGCTTCAGCAAAGACTTCTGAAGAATCATTCACACAGGTGGCCCTGCTCTCGGGATAGCATTGCTTTTGGAATAGGGTAAATGCAGATCTGCTTGGCTAATTTAAGGCAATGGCTGTGAGTAGCCTTAAGCAGTGCTAGGGAAGAGAGATGAATGCCCCTAATCACAACATAATTGCCCATCTTAAGGGTGGGGTGGAGCACAGTCCTGCAATTAGGGGCAGGTGGAAGTGGGAGCATGGTTATTGCAGAGTATAAATTCTGTGGGGCTCTTTCACCTTTCTGGATGCATGGTCTAGTGTGGTGGTCTTCCTTGAGGTACTTGTGGTCTTCATGTGCTGCTGGGCTCAAATGGGGAATATTCATAATCTACAGCACTAACCTAAGTGACTTATTTGTAAATGCTTGTATGAGCTGTAAAGTTGCCTGTATTTCTTCTTGAGGATTCAAGATCACAGTTTTGTTTCACAAAACCTTTCTCCAATTAAGTTGTTTGCTCCTCTATTATAGTGTGGGGAAAAAAAGATGGATTCTCATTGCACTGCTGTCCAGATTAAATGCTTAACTGCCCAGTTAATACCAACTTGCTCACCTGAATTTGACATGAGCAACTTCTAGAGATGATACAGAGTTGGTGATGCCAAGTATCTGTTTCTTTTTAAGGAAAGCCTTAAAAAATATTCATAGCTGTGCTAAAAGCTTGTTCTTTGGGTGTTGTTCTTGTGAATCCTGAACAAGAGAAGATTTCAGAGCAGCCCTTCTATTGCTCTGTTAGTGCTCAATCACTGAAAGAGAAATGCATGAGAGATAAATGAGATCTCATAGTCTTCTCATATTTCTCAATTTATTTTGTGGGGCTTATTTCCTCACTCTTCTCTCCAGACAGCACTTTATCTCTGCTTTTCTTCCATTACATCTCTCCCATCTTTCTTTTTTTTTTCTTCAGTTCTCTTTAGTTTTATCCAATGGCTTCTCAAGACCATCTGATTAGAAGTATAATAGAAAAACTTCTTTTTCTGGAATACTTTCTGGTGAGATCTTAGGTTTCAGGCAACCGCTGCTGTGCCTAGGGACCCAACTCTAAATCATTAAACAATTACAAGTTTGACTGAAAGAATATCAGAACTTGAGACTGATTTTTCCCAGCACCTCTGTGCTGTGCAGTGCCTCCAGACTCGCTCCTGGCTCCTGCTCACCCACAGCATCCTCTGCTTGTGCCTCGGGGCGATACCCCCCCGCCCTGGGGACAGGGTGTCTCTGGAAAGCCCTGGAGATGTCCTCTGGGGGGGGAGGATACCTGGTGGCTTCCCTGGCAGCTGGCTGGCTTCAGGCAGGGCTGGTTCAAAACTTGTTTTCTGGGAAAAGTGGTATATGAAATGACTTTATTACACTTGAAACTTATGGTTAGATAATTTTGGAGTGAAGTGAGACTAGTGCTGGTGCTGCAAAAGTGTGTGTGATTCTGGCAGAGTGATAGGCTTCGTCGTGGGACAGGACAGTGAAATGGGCAGTTTGTGCTAAGGGCAGAGTGGGTGTGTGTAACCATCTCCATAAACTTAGGATCTGCAAATCTATTTGTGGGGTTTGCTCTTTTTTTTTTTTTTTTTCCCCCCACTTATGGTGTGTAAATAGAGGCTTTTTGTTCTGTTGCTTGGTGGCTTCCACGAAGAAGGAAGGCCATCCCCGAGGGATGAGCAGGCATTGCTTGTTGGGTGCTGGCAGCACCCTTGCACCCTTGCTGCCGCTGTGCTGGAGGCTCAGTCTATGACTGCTGGCCTTGCTGCATCTCAGTATTTCATTCCCTGCAGTGTCCCATTGAAGTGCTCTGGTCTGGCCATCCAGCTTCGCATCGAACCCCACCCGCCCGGGTGGAGAGCATGACCTGAGTCCCAGTGACGGCTCCTCAGAAGCACAGCGATGCCAACCCCTCTCCTTCCTGCACAGAGGACTTCCTAAACCAAAATCCCCAAGCAGAGCTTCTGACCCCCTTGAGTGGCAACCCCCCATTGTGTTTTAGATGGTGAATTCACTGCTCTTAGAAAGCCAGCCTGAGCCCCTGACAAAGGACACCAAAGTGTTTTGTTGCTAAAGAAGAAGATAACAGAACCTCTGTGAAATTATCTCCCATTTCTCATCTTATTACAATGCAGTGGCACAAATAACTTCAGATTAAATAAACACATCTGCATACAAATTGCTCCAAATATCTTTTGATGATTCTCATGACCTGAAATAGAGGTTCAGTTTGAAGCAAATGAATGGTTTCCACTGAAGTTTATTTTGCTCAGGAACTGGTGCTCAGATGTTCCCTGGGAACAGCAAGGCTGACATGGAGGCATCTGCTCTGAATTTTAAGCAGCCTCCTGTAAACACTAACTGGAGCAGCAGGAGCATGTAATCGATAATAAATATTCCACACCATCTCACTCCAAAGATAATTTCAATGCAAGCATTTGAAATAGCATGCTAGGAACTAGAATATTTCCAGACTTTTAGTTCATTTTGGTTCTCTCTTTTCTTCCCTAGTGTCACAGGACACATCACAGTGCAAGCTGTGAATATATTCTCCACTGAGACTCAGAATACTTGGTTTATAACTTTGCATCCTCAGGATATTGTCTACTCTTACTTCTTCCAGATACTTGCTCCGTGACTAGAGCCCTTTATTCCATGTAGCATTCTTTTTGTCACTAAATATTGGAGTTAGTTTCATCAGGATAGACTCTACCAAATTCTCACAGTGATATCATCTTGTACGTTAATTATTTAAAATGGGGGAAAAGTTTCAAAAATCACTGCGAAAGCATGTGATCRTGACTGGGGACACATGCTCATGCAAATCTGAGATGTGCCCACCTAGAAACATGAAATTATGATGCATTTGAACCAGCAATGGGCTTTCAGGAGTCAAATTCTAGCGATGTAAACAATAACTCAAGAATAGGTTTTTAGATGCCATAAATTAATGAAGCTATATCAGAGCCCACTGCTAATGAATGTATTTATCTTCATGTAGAGCTGTTTCTGCCTTCACTTAGTTTAAACCATCAAGAAGTCCGCCCAGGCTTGGGAGAAGCAGGGAGGGAGGGAGGAAAGCATCTGTCGTGGTTTAACCCCAGCCGGCAGCTAAGCCCCACACAGCCGCTCGCTCACTCCCCCCTGGTGGGATGGGGGAGAGAATTGGAAGGGTAAAAGTGAGAAAACTCCTGGGTTGAGATAAAGACAGTTGAATAGGTAAAGCAAAAGCTGTGTGCGCAAGCAAAGCAAAACAAGGAATTCATTCACCACTTCCCATCGGCAGGCAGGTGTTCAGCCATCTCCAGGAAAGCAGGGCTCTGTCATGTGTAACGATTACTTGGGAAGACAAATGCTGTAACTCCGAACATCCCCCCTTTCCTTCCTCCCCCAGCTTTGTATGCTGAGCATGACGCCATAGGGTGTGGAATATCCCTTTGGTCAGTTGGGGTCAGCTGTCCCRGCCGTGTCCCCTCCCAACTTCTTGTGCACCCCCAGCCTGCTCACTGGTGGGGTGGGGTGAGGAGCAGAAAAGGCCTTGACTCTGTGTAAGCACTGCTCAGCAGTAACAAAAACATCCCTGTGTTATCAACACTGTTTCCAGCACAAATCCAAAACATAGCCCCATACTAGCTACTGTGAAGAGAATTAACTCTATCCCAGCCAAAACCAGCACAGCATTATTTCACAGACAGCTATTGCCTGCTGGACACTGTCCTGCATCTGAGAACGAACTCTTATTTGTGTTCAGCCATGATTATGGTCTTCCTAAATACATCCGCTTTCCATAGAGATTAGTATTTTAATTATAGGTGGTGTTGCAGAGTCATGGTTTATGACTCAGGGCGTAGAGCTCAGCTGCTGTACATTACAGCAGCTCCACTGACTTCGGTGCCCACTGTGTGCCAGTGCCTCTCTTTATTTGCTATTTATCTCATTATCTGTCAGCAAGAACATCTTGCCCTGAAATACCTGCATATCTTTAACACATATCCTCATCTGGGGAGGAAAAGCCCTACTGCTGTAGGACCAAAGTTAACTGCTGTGGGGACCGTTCCCCTTGCAGAAAGGAAAACCGCTCCAGGCAGAGAGGAGCGGCTGGCGAAGGTGGGGTAAATCTGCAGCCTTTGGGCTACCAGCGGTTTGCAGTGTTCTTGTGATTGTTTGGGGTTTTTTTGCTAAACAGAAAACTGTTTTGTAAATGAAGCTTTCTCTTTGACAGAAAATATTGTCGTTCTTCTAAGGAAAGGTAAACCCTTAGCTGGAGGAATAAGTCACAGGGAAGGTTCAGCTCTGTCCAGCCCCCAGGACCCCTGGCTGGGCTGCCCATCGCCCTGGCATGGGACAGGGGGTCCTTCCAGGAGAAAAGCTGCTTTGTTTTTTGAACCACGCTCCTCTGCTGCTTTAACATGTCGTGTTTATGTCCCGTTTGTTTAATGTCTGCCTTTTATTTACTCAGAAAGGATGTGAATCGTGAGAGTCTTATAGCATTGATTACCCTGCCTGTCTCGTTTGCCTGGTTGCAGGCAGTAATTGCAGCATCTCTGCCCTTACAGCTGCCCAGCCTTGTGCCAGGCACGTCGCTGCCAGCTTCACTTCTCTGCTTGTCTCCTGCAGCTTGTGCTGACCACAGCTGCATCCGTCCCTCCCCATCCCGCTTCCACTCTGGCGCCTGAGGCTCGGGGCATTGTTATCAGATGGGGTGGGAGCCCAGCGTGTGTGGCAGCACCCTCCTGAAACCCACGGTCTCAGCAGCACGCCACACTTAGAAACTGCCCGCTGCTCCAGAGCATCATCTTAAGCCTAGCGTCCCCATCTGCACCCCTCACGTGAGGTTTGGGGGGCTGAGCTCCAGCGGGCTCTGGGCTGGGGGGCCGGCAGTCGGTGCCTGGGGTTTGAGCTCGTGTGCAGGCAGTGCGTCCGGCACCGTGCTGGGGGTCTCCTCTGGCTCTGCCCAAACCACTGGGTTTGAGGCTGGCACGTGCTTGGATCCAGCACCAAAAATGTTGCTAATGAGTATGACATTTTGATGTTCCTGGCAAAAATAACTGCACACACTTATGGTCTGAGGGTCTTCAATTACCTGATCGCATACTGCTGGGCTACGTTACGTACAAGTCAGCAGATATGAACGGAGTCTAACAGTGTGCAAGGTGCAAAGGACAGGGGCTGAAGCGCACTGTCTCCCATTAATGCAGGAGTGCAGCTCCAGCCACACTTGATACATCACTATTAATATAAGAAGAAATTTCTATCAGAGTAGATAATGATCTCCCACTAATCACAGGGAATGTTAGTCTGTGGATTCTTAAGATAATTGTCTCTGTAATTAATGGTAGATCAGATACTGGTATTACTCTCCCTGTCCAATCGATTAGAGGAGGGATGTTACTTCTGTGTAGGTAATGACAGGCACCCTTTATCCAAATTCCACAAAGAAGAGAAATAGGGAAAAATCCTGCAAAAGCCTCTCCTAGAGAGAGGGAACGGATCTCCCAAGGGGCTCGTGCAAAGTACTATGTAACTGGCTGCCATGGGTAGCGGGGACCCCCAGGGCGTTGTGGCCCCCCGGGAGGATGCAGGATGCGGGCGCTGCTGGCACGGCCGGGGGTGCAGACCCCGTCAGCTGGGCTGGCCGCGACACGGGCCCCTCGAGTGGGCTCAGATCAGTGGGATCCCAGCAGGATCCCTCCTGTTGGGCAGAGCGTGAGTTGTGGCACAGCCAGAATTTAGTTACTTTTGTCCTCCAAGAAATATAATGTTGCTGACAGCAATCTTAATTTTCTACGCAGAGAAATTAAAAGAAAATGTTAATTGCACTAGCTGGGTTTCAGAATCACTTGTATCACTGGCAAAGGGGCTCCTGATTGCATTATTATTTATCTATTCTCTATTATAAAATCTATTATAAAATATTAAAAGTGAAGCTGACAGAACCAAAAATTCTTTTGCAGCACTAATTATAATGAAAATAGTGCTCAGCATGTTTCTGCAAAAATGTTCAAGCTAACATATTAAAATCTTAATGGTTGCAAATAAACCTGAAATTACAAATGTCCTGGGTTTAAATTAGGTAACATTGAGTCAGTGTAAGCAGAGCTGGGGTTCCACTAAATCAGGAGAAATTAATGCGGTTCGCTTTCATCTGGAAAGAGAAAAAGCTTAAATGAGAAGGAAGGAATTACTTAAAAAAAAACCAAAACACGTGCCCAACACCAATTATGTGTATATACATCCTCTGCTCCACGGCTGGATGGGTAGCAAGGTGGCAGAGTCAGATTCCCACACGCTCTGTGCACTGGCAGCCTTTGAAGGAAGATTTCTTTGAAATGCAGCAAAACACTTTGCTAAACACCTTCATTTGCACTTCTTAATTATTTGTTGTCCACGTGTCCAAGGCAGTTCTTGCTTTCATGGGATAAAGTGTTTTTGTCAAAAAATCCAAGTACTGTATGACAAGCAACTTTGCTTTGGTTTAGACTCTGTGGAGTCACTTCCCATAAAGCTCTCACCATCTTTTGTGCTGCTCTTTCCCAGCTTACCCATGTCAGCCCAGCTGTCGGGTGAGGCTGCAGTCTGTACCAGCAAAACTTTTGGGTGGTTCATCACTGTTTGGCAGAAGCTTTAATGACCCAAAGCAGGGAGAAATTATTTTCTATTGCAGAATCTAAGACTAAGTGACATGAAATCCCTGCCCAGTGAGGTCTGCTCTGATTCAGGGCAGAGGCGAGCCAAGTGCTGGTGCTTCCAGCCTGCACCCAGAGCAAGAGGGATCTCGGCAGTGATGTGGCAGCAGAAAGCCCTGACAGTCGGTGCTCAGCTCTGCCCATCCTCTAGCAGCTTCTTAACATCTCTACTGCGTTGCCATGTGCATGTGAGAGATGTGGCAGGGTACTTGGTCGTACAGATCAAGGCATTGCACTGCTCTTGAATTTGTGTTTGGCTGGCTTCCAAAAATGGTACAGATGGACACAAAGGTTACAAATGCAAAGTGTTCCAGTGAAGGTGGAAATGGGGGGTGATAGCAGCGGTTCTCAGCCTTGCTGCTTGTCCTCGAGCCCATGTGGCTTTTGGTTGCACCTCACTGGTCTCTGCTGTCAGCACTTCTCGCTTAGCCACACCCCCCATGAATGTAATATTGGGGAACTCAACTTGGATTTCATGCACCAGCTGCTGGCTAAATGTGGCATAATAAGAATTCACAAATCATATTTTCCCATGATTTTACAAAGTTCTGCAGAGTTGTCCAGCTTCACGCAGCTCCTCAGAAGAGCGTGTGGAGGCTCGGAGCCGCTTGCTCCGGCTGGGAGCAGAGCTCAAGGAGGCTCAGCCGCGCTGGTCGAGGCAGCGCAGGGCTTCCTCCTGCTCATGGGCTCGTTTCCACCAGATGCTCTTGACCCAGCCTTTGGCAAACCCCGTTCTAAGGTAAAGCATTTCTCATTCTGTTTACATCTCCTGCTGTAATTTGTTACCAAATTCTTATACCTCCCCTCAGCCTGCAGGCAGTCGTTTTACATATGGTACATGGCAATGTACATGGGTACTGTAAATGAACACACTGACATTCTGGTGTAGATTAAAGTGAAAAATTGAAGTTGCGTTCCTAGCTTCATTTCACTGCAGAACAATTCATTGGTGCCATCTGTCTTAGTCCTTTTTAAATGGCAGCTCTTCTGGATTGATTGGCAAGTGAATAGATTTCCTGCCACGAAGTTTTGAGGTCAATCAATCACTTACGTGTGTTAATTACGAAGATCTTGAAGTTGCAGTGTGCAATTTTTTTACTTCAATGAGCTACATGTACAGAGTTGCTTAGACTTTTTTAAACAGCTTGTTTTTTACTGTTGGTCAGAACTCTGGGCTGACAGACACAAAAAGGGATTGGCATCTCTCATGAGCAAAATGCGGGATTTCAGCAGACCCCACTGTTGGGCTGTGTCAGTATAGGAGCGATGGCACAGCAGGACTCTGAGGGCACAGAAATACTGATGCCTTTCTCCAAATGAGGAAAGGACCCAGGTATTTAGGCAATTGAAGGTTTTATAACCCTTTTTGCAAGAGTGGGGGTACGTACTGTGGAAGCAGTGAAGTCATGGTCAATCCCTGCCCACATTCCACCTTTTAATGCAGTGCCAGCCCGATGGCAGGCTAGCCGACTGGATGCTGCCCAAACTCCCCAGGAAATGGCAATGTAATAAAGTTGCCTCATGTTCTATATGGATTTGTGGTGCTGCTATGCACATTTAAACGGATAATGTTTTTCACCCAGAGAAACCTGCATTTTTACAGTCAGAGCAATGATTCTTTATACACGCAATATTTTTCTATATAGAGTTGCTGACACATGAAATAGAAAATACAGGATATAGGCTAGGCTGCGTGTATATATGTATACATACATAAATTTTAGTTTGCCTATCAGTTTAACTTTGTAAAGTGGTTTGAGCTTCTGTGCACCAAAAGGGGACAACTTAAGCAGGAATATGTTTGCAAGTACTTCCATAGCTGTCAAATGTTTCCTGGATTTTATATTGCAAAAGTTTGTCAGAGTCATCTAAGCCTATCACATGCAGTCTGTTCTTGCTCCCTGCAATAGCAGTTGTTGGATACCTTCCCACCTTTCCGCTGGGTTGTTTCTGGGTTTTAAGCACACAAAGCGGCAAGCTGGAGTCGCTGCGTGGCAGTCGTGTTGCTTTCCTGGCATACGTTTCTGATAGCAGCTGATCAGTGGCTCAGACACCAGGGAGAATTCAAGTATAACGTGTCTCTGGAGTGTTAAACACCACCTTTACAGGCGTTTGTGTAGAGCAAATACGGAGGCAGAAGGCTGGGGGCTGCTCTTCCTCTGCCTGTTTCGATGGGCCAGGGGTGAATGCATGAGGAGAAGCAGGCAGTTTGCAGGGCTTTAGCCCAGCTCTTCTTGGGCGATTCGGGGTTATGGTTCTGGTTTTGGCACAAGCTAATTGCAGTGGGGGCGGAGGCCGGGCTGTGTGGGAAGAGAAGGTGGGTGGAATCCTCCCTCGACTGAGGCTGTGACAAAAGATGCTCTCACAGTATTTCTGGCTAGTTCAAATCCAGGTGGCTGGATGGAAGGAAGTTTTTTGTAAGAGGGTTAGAAAGAAACTGTTTGTAAATTCTCTATTATACAAATTGAATCTAACTACAATCTGATGGTGAGAAAATGTCTAACAACCTCTGCAGTGTTATAACAAGCATCAGAAAAGAAAGGAACTGGTTATTTTGGGAGATACAGCACTGGCTTAGTTAATTGCAACTTCTGCAAATGCTGAATTGTGTGAAATTTTTACGTGCATTTCAGGGGACATTTAAAATGCTTTATTTTCTCCAGAATGGGGTATTAATGCTTTTGTAAATTCCCCCAGCTCCAGCTGCAGCGGGAAAGGCATTGTAATATCCACCTTGGAAATGAGCACGATGTAATTAACACTTCTACTTAGCCTCAGACACAATGGAGGCTTCCAAGATGAACTGCACATAGAAGAAAGCTAAATGGCTCGATACGGCAATTAGTGCTTTATTCAAGTGCTGTGCGCAGCTCCCACCCAGCCAGCTCTCTGGAGAAGGGGTGGCTCTGCAGCGCGCTGCTCGGTGAGCGTCCCGGCCCTGCGCCTGCGGGGACACCCCCATCCTCCCGGGGGAAATGGGGGAAAAGCTGGCCGTGAAGGCGCGGCTGTGCAGGACCCCGAGCCGTGCCCTGACCAGCCCTGGACCGTGCTGAGCTGCGGCGGTGCTGGAGCAGTTCCTCCGAGCTTGCCGGGATGTGGCTCACCCCCACCGCTTCTGTGTCAATATCTGCAGAACTTCTCCAGCTCCTGCTCTGATTCTCACAGAGACATATAGGGAAAATCTCCCATTCCATAGGAGCTGTGAAGCGCTGGGTGCTGTTCCCTACCACTAAGTATCTGTCTCAATCCACGTGCAAAGGGAAATCTTGCAGCTCGAGCCCTGCACTGGTGGAGGGCGTGCAATCTTTGCTGCACGAGAGGGTTTTGTAAATGATGGAATTGTAATAATTTGTATGTGAAACGGCTCTTCCTTCAGCTATAAATTTAGTCCAGCCAATTTAAATTCCCAATCTCTTCTTAGGGGAATAGCTTGAAAGAAAACCCAAGGCTGCAGAGTGCTTGTAGGTTTCTATTTATCGCAAAATAATTTCCCACTGCTGTTTTCTAAACTGCTTTGACAGAAACAAAGTGGCAGGTCGGAGCGCTGGTTTCACTCGGCAGCAGCCACGTGGAATTGCAGGTTTGACCTCATTTTATCCTCTGAGTATTTAGAGATTGCTTTCATGCCCAGGAACCATATGAGAAGAATATAGATTCCTTCCAGAGCACATTGAACTTGGAAACAATAAGTGACCTCTAAAGTTGAATTCTATAGCCACAAGAATAAAGAATTTCTTTCTTTAGGAATGAAAGAAACAGGTTTTATATCAACACAAGAAGAACAGCTGCTCAACTAAAAATAACCAATAAAGTGGAAATAGAAAAGCTGTTTCCAAATTATATCCTTTTGAAGAAATCATTATGCCATTTCTGTGATTCCCTTATGGTTTCCATATCTACATCGCTATCCAACAGCAGAGGCTACAGAAGTTAAGGGATTTGATAGTCTATCGTGTCCTTCCTATGCAAACGCGTACAGGCAGAGGGAAGCTGTGCCAGAGCTGTTACTAGATTCAATACCAGGAAAAATGGGCACATTTCCACTTAGACAGTGCGATGCCCAAAGGGCATTTTCATAGAATAGGAGGGAAAGAAATAACCCAGTAGCTTCAGGCTATTTATCTGTTGGAACAGCTTTCCATGAAGAATGGGAAACACAGTCATGGCAATGAAAGTGCAACCAAGCTGCTGAATTACCCCAACTTTTTGCCATTCCTGTGGTTTCTGGGTTAGTGTATCCTCCTCCTGGCTTTGTCCTCTTTTACCCTGTATCTACCTGCAAGGGCTGCAAGCAGCAGATAATTTCTAATGGCCAAATCTGCTCAGCGTTGCCGGCAACGCAGCAGTGTCGACGTTTGCCCACGCAGCCAATAGCCAGGACTGGTGCTGATGCTGACCCATGCCAGGACGGCCGCTCTGCCGCCAGCAGCTGGGCTGGAGCCCCCGGTGATGTTTAACGTGCTTGTTCTGCAGCACGACTGGGGAGCTGCTGCTGGCTCCCGGTGACCCCCGCCTCAGCTCTGCCCCCCCAGAACAAACAAGCCTGTCTAAACAGACGCTGATTACTGCCTTGATGAGTGGGGCTGCTCTGAGCTAGGGAAGATAATCTGCTGCCAGCTCAGCGTAGGTGCTGCCTGGCCCCAGGCCTGGGCCCATCAAAGGGAGCGACAAAGGCACAGCTGATCCCTGTTCCCGGGGCATGTCCCAACCTCCCCATGGCCGGGCTCTGCCCAAGCACCATAGCAGCTTGGCTGGCTGGGGAAACAGCTCTGAGCAAAAGTCACCAATCCTCCTTTCTTTTGCCTTTATTATTATTATTATTCTCTCCTTCAGTGTGGCTGTGAAGTTGATGGGCAGGAGGAGGGAGGGACACGGGGAGCACCATCCCCATCAAACTGCAGCACTGATGGCTGGCGTGGCCCAAGGGGCCTGGGGACCAGCGAGCTGCATTTGGACATGAATAAATGGGTGTTTTTAAAAAGCTTGTCCTCTGCTTAGCGCTGTCCGTACTGACAGGCTGATTTATGTCCTGGTCTCGGAGGGAAGTGGCAGAAGGTTTGCACCTCCTCCCCATGTGTGGGTTAGATCACCGTGTTTGCTCATCTCTGTAGCCCCGGCGCGGCTGTCCAACCGCTCTGGGTATGAAATAGTTTATAAGCGAAGTTTTCCTTTTGCTTTTCTAAGTGCTTGTGCTCTTTCAGACAGCAAATTTCCAAATATAGTTAGACAAAAGAGAAAGCTCCACTGATACAAATGGATCTTGGTTTTCTGACTACTTAATATGACATAAAAGACGCTTTTTTTTTTTTTTTTTTTTTTTTTTGCTTATGGTCAGCTCCCAATGAGGAGGAAGACTTTCCTGCTAGGATTAAAAATAGGGCCAAAAAAGAAACTTTGGTCTTGGCCCTGCAATCATGGGATGCTGTGGGGCTGTGCTGCTGCTGTACCTGGGCTCAGCCCCAGCCCCCCAGCACCCACTGCCTGTGCCCCCTCCTCACCCGGGGAGGGTGGAGATGGTCCTACCCACCCTCCTGCGCCTGCAGCCTCTGGAAGATTTCCTCCAGAGCGGCTTTATTGCATTCTCTTGGAGCGAGTTAAATAAGGAAACTTGATTTCATGGAGTTTATCAAATTTTAAGCAGAAATTATCGTTGGAGAAAAAAAATCCCCCACACATGCACTGATACCTTCTCCCTCCCTTTTTGTTGTCATGAGCTGAGCTACATCCACGCTCAGCTTGCATGTCGTGGACAATGGGAATAAGCTGGAGAGGAAAAGAGAGGTGCAGGGTGATGGAGATATTTGTAAAGGTCCCCTCAGAGTGCAGAATAATGGAGGTATTTTGGGCTCAGCGCTGCCGACCCTGCTCTGAGCAGTGATGACAAAATGAGGGACCACTGAATGGGAACAAGTAGGAAATGACAGCATTCTCTGCTGAAAATAGCTTGGTAATTGCAGATTTTTAATGTATTTAATTTAGAAAGGACTTTGCTGTTTCATCTCAGCTAATTGTGTCCTGGCTAGAAGAGCTCCTGTGCCAGGGCTCAGGCACCGTGCTGGGCTCGGGCAGGGATGCTGAGGATTCAGCACCCTGCTCCGTGCCATCTTCGCCCCACACGGTGGGTTTCAATGGGCTTTTCAAGCACTTTACATCAGGCCGTAAATGTGTATCCACTAGTTACCCACCCACAGCAACCGGGGGAATGGAAGCAATTTCTGAGGCTAACAGGAAAAAAATAAATCTTGCCGAATGGAAGGTGATAGCATTGAAGTAACAAGTGCACACGTCTAGATAAATAGATGAATACCGCAGGGGCCAAATTGTCTTTTTGACAGATGATATGAACATAGGGTCATAAGAAACACTCTCTCCCCCATAAGTACATACCCCTTGATTTAAATTAGGAATGGTGCCAGGAGTCATTACAGATTAAACACAGCATTTTGGTGCCATGTGCTGTGATGTTTCCAGTGAGATCAGGAGATAGCAAATGGAAATGGCTTGTTATGCTGTCATTTCCCAGGATAAGTGTGAGGAGTTTGCACAACTCTGCATCAGCATTATAACCCTGTGAGAGCGATGGCCAGGCCTCGCAGCTCATCACAGGTCAGGGACTGCCGGCTCTCTGCAGCCAGGGTACGAACGAGCCCTCCTGCTTTGGCTGCAGCAGCACAAGGAAGGGACATCAGAAATCCTGAAAAGCAGCATTTTTTGTAGCCTTGGTCTTAGGTCCCAGCCTGCAGGCAGAGATGGAAATCCCTTGTTTTGCGTTAGTTTGTGGTGTGACGCAAACACAAATCTTTAGGTGCTTGAGCTGTTCTTCGCTGAAGGGCAATTTGGGGACAAGCAGTAGGTTAATTAGTTAAGGACGGTGATGTGCTATCCAGCACCCACGAGGGAGTCCTCTTTGCAGGGTGCTCGTGCCAAGACCTCTGCAGCAGGCGTGCAGCCCCATTTAAGGCGCCATCCCTGCTGTGGCCATGGCACAGGTACGGTGCCAAATCCTGCACGCTGACCACCACCCATCTCCGTCTGAGCCGTAAGCACATTAAGCAGAAATTGCCTGGAAACACCTAAAAGGACGTGAAATAAAGCTGAATGAAATACAGAGCCAGCTGCAGTCCTCTGGGCATCTCGCCTCCCGCGGTCCCTGACCTTTCCGCCCGAAACTTCGGCAATTGCTGCTGTAGCAGGGCAGAACCTGGAATGTCGCACCCATTTAGCACCTGATGGAGAGACGCCGGACACCCATTAACGGGACCTTCGCTGGCGGTATTTATGCTCCTCTGCTCCCAGTCAGACCAGTCTCTGTTACCGCTCGGTGCAGCGGCAGCTCCCCCGCCCCGCGGGCTGGGCATCCTCCGGGCGCCGAGCCGAGCCTTTCCCGGCGGTGGGGGCCGGGGGTCTGCTGCTGGTGGGGCTGGGCCGCGGGAGGGGCTCGGGGCAGCGGCTGGAGAGGGAGGGGGTCCCGGGGGCTGGCACCGGCCCCCCCCGGGGCCGCTCCGCCCGGAGAACAAAGCGGTGCCCGGCGGGAGCGGGGTCGCTGGTCGGGCTCCTGCCGAGCCGAAGTGATGGGCTCCCTAATAAGGGCCTTGATTGACTGGTAACTGGAAGGGGGCTCATCTGAGGTGGAACGCCTTTTAAATGAAAAGGTGTCGTTAAAGCTCTTCCCAACCTACAGGACAGCCTTTGTCTTAACCGCTGCTGCTTTTGAGTTCAGGTTTTCCTCTCTAACACTTCTTTTATTTCTCGGCGTTTCTCTTCCCCTTTCCCTTTGGCAGTAATACAAAATAAATGGGAGGAAGAAGAAGAGAAAGCCCAATGTCAAAAAGAAAGAAAAAAACATCAATTTCAAAAACCTTGAAAGCTTTTTTTTTTTTGCTTTCTAAATAATACAGGCAAGAAACCCCAGAATAACCTAGCTGAAAGGCTTGCACCTGAAAAAAAATCTTTAGACGCTTTGGGAAGTCTGAAGGCAGAGCAGCTGGCAGCTTCCCAGGGCCTGTCCTGCAGCAGGGTCCTGGTGCTGCCTGCGCTGGCTCCCCTGGCCCCAGCAGCTGGGCTCTGGTGACGGTGTGTGCTAAAGCATTCCCTGCACGGAGAGGGAACGGTGCTTTAGCTCCCTTGCTCTGTCAGAAACTTTAATCAGGTGTCCCCAGACACCCTAATTAATTTGTTCTGAGTGGAAATAAATGTCTCTAGACTTCCTTTGTCATTTTCAATCTCTTTTCATCTCCCATCTGTTTTCTTCATGGTCTGTGAACTGAAAAAGAAAGGGGGGAAAAATGGAAAGGAGTTGATTTGAATTTTCCTTATCAAATGCAGTTACCATAGTTAGGCTCTGGGGATCTCAGAGAAAGGTTGCACATGCCTCTGCTGAAATATAAACAGCTGTGGGAAATGCCCTTTAACTGTAAATGTTGCATGGAAGTCATTAATAATCCGGAGTTTCATTAGATATTGCCAGATGTTAACTCCAATGCTCTGTGAGAATAACTGGAGGTCACCATCCGGCTGTGTGACGAGCAGTGGCAGAGCTGGTTTCTCTCCCGGCAGTGCCTGGTGTTGGTGAGGGGAGCGTGTCGCACGCTCGCTGTGCCCTGCTCCGCTTCCTCCTGCAGCCGAGGGGTCCTGGGAGGGACGAGGACCCCTGGCAAGCACAGCACTTGCCCTCTGGCTCAGAGCCGTGCCCTGACTGCTGCTCTGCTTTGTGGAAGGCCATGTCACAAACGGGGTGCCTGGAAAGGTTGGGGATGCTTTCCTCCTCCTCCCATGGAGGAGCACTGGTGCCCTGCGTTGTGCCTGGGAGCAGCTGCTGCCCCAGACCTTGTCCCTGCTGCCCCAAACCTCGTCCCCCTGCATGGGGAAGGGGGGGGTTGCAGGGCGATCCCTGCAATTTCTCACTGCCTGTGAAATCTGGAGTGGGATACCCTCTGTTTGCAGGGCGGTAGAACAAGTCTTTCGGAACGGCTGCGGGACAGTGATCGTTATTTTGAAGACCTTGTTACAGAAAGATTAATTCCTGTTACTGATCTCTGTTTCAAGCTGAGCACTTAAATGCACCGGCAGGAGCTGGGCAGTGATTAATTGTCTCAGAGCTTTGATTCGAAGAAAGAAAAACTCACCAAAGCTAATTTTAAAGAGTGGAAATCCTTTTCTAGTGCAAGACAGGTGATTATTCAGCTAAAACTGGACACTTCAGAGCCAGCCAGGAGGAGGTCTCAGGAGAAACCTTTCCTGGTGCCCAGAGCAAGGAGAACTGCAAGCGAGGTCCTGGGTTTTGTGCCCAGCTTGCCCCCCATCCCAGTGCCGCCCAGGACACCCCGCTTGGCGCTCCCACCCGGCCCCACGCCCCTGCCAGGGTGAACTGTTCCCTGGCCAGGGACCATGTGAGATGATAACTCACACCGGTGATGGGCAATGGATGGTGGGTTGGTGGGTACCGGCGAGCAGCAAACACCGCTGCCGCGTGCTGTCTCTGCTCGAAAGCCTCCCCTGAGGCAGTGGGGCTGCGGGAAGTGCTGGCTCTTGCAACTGGGATCTGGGGAAAGGCAACCCACTGCTGCAAGGGACTGGAAAAGCCAATTACACACTTTTCCCCAGGAGACTCTGATAATACCCAGGAAAAATTGAATCTGTTCAGGTCCTGGAAGCTCAAGTTCACCTCTGATGCCATCACCACCGGCGTTTTCTGCAATGGAGATCACACATTAGAGGAGCTCCTCTGGTGACGGGCACTGGCCACCTCCACTCCCCAGCCCATGCCTCCCAGCAACCGTGGCTGACGATCCGGAGTCACCCCCCAGCATCGGCCACACGTGGGGCCTGGAGGTGGGAGCAGGGCATGAGGCAGGGTGGGGACAACATCCCGGCTCTGCGGGATGAAGGTCTTTTTTCCTCCTCTGCTGAGAATAAAGTCAGTTATAATATGGCCAAGACACTTCAGTGGCAGAATGAGCAGGTCATTATACCTAGCAGTTGATTTTCATAGCTTTTTTTATATGGTGCATTAGCAGAGTAACAAACCCTATTACAGTTTAATAAACCTTATTTCAGACTGAACAGCCTTGTTTCAGGGCTGGCTCGTGTTCAAACAAGTGGGACAGCCAGCTCAGCTGCTCACTCAAGAAGCTAGGAAGTGACCTGAAAGCAAAAAGAGAACCACAAATGGAGCAAAAAGCTCTTGCAAAGCAGGACTGCCAAGGTTTGGGCTTTCTGGACCACTCTTCTTTCCCCTGGGCACGAGGACGACCCCACAGCCGGAGCTGGGGCTGCCCCAGCAGGGAGCTCGGGGCAGTGGGGACGGGCACCGCAGGATGCGGGCGCCGGCCCTGGAGCTGTTTCTGGAGCTTGGCAGGGTCCCAGCCAGACCACGCGGTGCCAGCACCCTCTGTAGCGGCAGGATGGGCTGCTCCTCTCTGAGCCGGGGAGATGCCATGACACCAGGGGAGCGGTGGCTCAGGACTCCTCCATCTCTGTGCCCATGCCTGCAGGGGTTCAGGCAATCTGCACCAGCCAAATGCCTTCGCTGGGGGCGCGGGAGCACAGGGACGGGCGAGGGCTGCGGAGCGGGGCAGTCTGGCCACCCGCCTCCCTTCTGCTCGCCATGACCTTCTGTGTTGTTTTTATTCCTGGCGAAACGAATTTACTCTCCATGTAATTATAAAAAGAAAATAGTTTTGACCTCGGCTTCATACTTTTCAGCTTAATGTGTATAATTGCTTTGCCAGCCATTTATTACTGTCAACATTTCCAGTCAGGGGCTATGGGGAGCAGCAGAGGGAGGGCATGGGGGACAGAGAGGTTGGAGGTGTGCAATAATAAAAAGCTGTTTACAATTGCATATTAATAACAGATACGGGCCCAGACTGAAGAAACATCCCGCTGTCCTTAGGCACCAAAGGCTCACCGGTGGGGCAGGTGAAAGTGCCATGGAGACAAACATGGGCAGGTGCAGGGCATGGCAGGGCTGCCGGTGGCCATGGCCATGCTCCTGCAAGCCATGGGACCCTGGCCGCTGTCCCCAAATCCCCAGTCTCTGAGAGGCACCGCCTGTGCTGACAGACTGGGCAAACCCACAGCAGGGCCCCTGCGACTGGCCTGAAACCACCCCAGTTTAGCAGCCAGCGCCAGTGTGCGAGACATTTGCCGTGCTGGCAGGGACGTGTGTGCTGCCAGCAGGGAAAGGGAGCGAGCGAGAACTGAACAACTATTGCCCAGCAGTCTCCTCCCGTGAGACATTTCTACCCACTTGCAGACATACCGGGGGTGAAATAAGCAGCGGAGTCAAGGCTGTGTTTGCACTTGAGTGTGGTAGTGAGATGCTGCGTAGCGAAGCCCTTTAAGAGACGAGATGCGATTGCCTTTGGCTCTGCAAACAGATTATCCTGCAGAAGCAGAGCAGTGGCATGGGGAGGTCGTGTCCTGGCTGTGTCCTGGCTGGTGCAAAGCGAATGTTGGCAAGAGCCGCTGGTGCCCCAGGCAGATGGGTGCTCTGCAGCGCCGGGAGGCTGTGCCGGGTGGTCCGACGTGGGGCTGCAGCCCCTGCCCTGCCCTTGGTCTGCCTGCTGTAAGCTCCTCTCCATGCAGAGGTGCTGTAAGGCAGGTATGTCCAAGACTAATGAGTTATTGATCAACAGATAATAGGAGTAGCTTTATTTCTAATGACTGGATTGCTTATTGATCACATTCACATGCGGGGGGTGGGAGGACCGAACGTACACCGCTCATTATTGCCAACATACCCTTGTATAATTAACACCATTCTGGGCGTTGCCAGCGCTCGCGTCTGTGAAGGCGTGTGGTGGGAGAGGAGCATGTGCCCAGGATGGAGACCTGGGAGTGCCTGTAAATCCATCTGGGTTTAAGCATCATTAACAATGAAAGAAAACCAACTGCTTAGAGTAATTCTGGTAACTGGAGAGAAGGGAGAGAGGAAAGGGGGAATTCCCTGCGACAAACAGGCAAAGCCTGGAAATTGCCCTGCACCGCAGCGCTCGGCATCTGCCGTGAACCCCGAAGGGCTGAAGTGAGAACCAGCCGCTGCTCGGTGCTCTATGCTTTTCCCGGAGTTCACAAAGTACAACAGAGTTCTTACTCCTCGTCCTGGTGGGCCACAGGATTTATGAAAATCAGCCAGGTAGAAGAAACAAGGGCTAAATGCTGCCTGATAGTACAAAGCGTTATAGGGAAATAGATTTTTTTTCAAGTCATTACCTACCCTTTGTCCTTTAACCCTGAGAGACACGCAGATATCTAAGCTGTCGTTAGAATTTGCATTTCAAAGTAATATATGCAAAAATAATCATACATTTCAGCCTTCACAATATTAGCAGATTAAAACAAATTGACTCTGGGTCCTTGGCATTTATATCAAATTCATTCCACCTTTCAGCTCCCTGGCACAGGAGGGAAGGGAAGAATATCTGGAGCTAAACTCTGCTCTGGGACAACCGGGACGTGTGCCCTTTTGGACAGTTTCTTCATGCAAGACAGGTGACAGTGAAAGGGAGAAGCACCAGAGATGGCAGCGGCTGGAGTGGGCTGGGGAGTGGGCAGGGGAGCTTGGCAAGGACTCGCCAAGAGGCGCAGGCTTTTCCAGCTGGATGCCTTTGCAAAACTGGGCACCCAGGCTGCAGCTCCCCAGCACCTCCTGCAAACCCCCAGTGGTTTCCTCCCTCCCGCGGTTGCTCTGCAAAGCCCCGGCAGCCCCAGCACATCGGTGCAGCAGTGCGAGGCAGGGCTCGCCCACCGCCACCGGTGCCCGGCAGGCTGGACCTCCCCTCCCGAGCCCCGAGACCACGCTCGCTCCCCCAGCCCCAGCTGTCCCTGCAGCCCGGCAGCTCCCGTCCACTGCTGGCACAGCCTTATTTTGGCACGTGGCGCTGAGCCGTCTTCCTGCCACCGGCGCTGTGTGTCGGACGTGTCGTTTCCTTATCTGCGGCACCCAAGAGAGGCTGCTGAGCCCTTTCTAATGGCAGCTGAATTCAGAAGAGGATATTCCCTATTTGTCTATGGATAAGCCTTGAAGCGTGGAGGGGAATAGCCAAGTGGTGATTCGCTCAGGACTGTCAGTTCAGCTCTTTCTGCACCGCTGCGTGTTGCCTTACCGACAGCCTCCTGCTCTGGGCACAGCCAGTCCTATACCTGCTTCCTCAGGCAGCTCGGACCTGTGCAGCAACCTCCTTCGGTGGCTTTTGCAGCCTCCGCCTGTTGTAAGCCTGGTCCTTGAAACTGCTGCCAGCCTGAGCACCCCAAAATGGTCCTGCCTGCTGGAGCAAGCAGGGCTTAGCAAGGACTGCTGTTGGTGTAATGGACTGCAGCTTTCTGATACAAGGCAAATTAAAAATACAGAGGTCAGTTTGCAGCTAAGTTACCCTTTATACTGTCTGCCTTACTGCTTGCCTCCACCTTGCCTTCTCCATCACAGCAGGGCTGCCAATGAGTTTCTAAGCAGGGTTGTGCATCCTGGTCTGCATACAAATGCTCAGGCTGGGCTACGTGAGGCATTTCCCAGTCCCTTCCTTGCCTTGGGTCCTGTCTACATGGTCACATCCCCTTCAATTAATGTGTGGCCTTAGACTAACCCGTACATGCAAAGCAGCCTGCATGCAAGTTTCAGTTGAATGGGCTCCTTGGTCAGACTTCAGCCCTGGGAGGAAGAGGAGGGAGTTACAGTGAAGTGAGTCCTTCCCCACGCAGCAGACCGCCGGAGGGAGCATTGCACCAAACGAACAAAAAGTGCCCAGTGGTGTCAGCTGTGTGTGTCTGAATGCACTGCTTGGGTTGTGCTAATCACAGCTGGAACTAAGCCCCAGGAACTGAAGAAAAAGCTCTGGCATCCACAAGGCCACACGCTGCTGGTGGTCTAATAGCTCTGACATGGATCAGACCTGCTGAGATGCACACAAGCTGTGCAGAATGCATCTCTGGCAATCCTTATCAGCACTGAGTTCATTCAGAAAAAATACAGTTCAGTTGCTCATGTTCACTGTAGAGTAAACCACACACCCAGTGTTTAATAATTCAAGAGCTGAGAAAAATAATTATAAATACTTAAAGCTTCTGGAGCTGTGATGCCTTTGGAATGGTGGTAGCACTGCGCCCCTTTGCTTTGCCATCACTTCCTTCCCCTTCGCCAACCTGCTCTCCAAACACGGCTTTTAACTCACACAGCAACAGGAGGCATCACTGCAACTGGCCCTGTGGACCTGGAAAGCATTTCTCTTTTGCATTAAGAAACTGAATTACATCTGAAATGGTTTGAGACCTGAAGGTTTCAGCAAGGATAATGGGTTTTCATTCTGCAGGGATGCAAGCTGTACGTAAATGGCGTCTTTCCTACATTGTAACTCTCAGGGCCAGAGTCTGGGACTTCTGGGCTCTGCTGCTTCCTTTCCCATGGATCTGCTGCACAATGCACTTCACCGAATCTGCTGAGTCTGTGGCGTGTAGGAATTCCCAGGCACTTGTGAAGAGCTGCCAGCCACAGCCCCCGTCCTCCGTCCATCCCTGCCTCTGCAAGGTTTGCCCATCAGCCTGTATGAGGGATGAGCTGCCTGTGAAAAGGAGAGGGCGGGGAGCAGGGGCAGCTCCTGCGGGGAGGGTGTGGGTCTGCTCCCCCCAGCCGTCCTCAACCTCACTACAGTCGTTTTTTGTCACTGTCTTAACAGTGACATGCAGTGGCAGCATCATGCAATGGTGGTTTAGGAGAACAATATCATGGCAAACAAGAACAGCACGAGTTATTTTCAAGAAGATACCAACAAGACAAGAATATTCAGTTGTTTTACATTGTAAAACAGGCAAAAAGACCGTTACCCTGTAAAGGACTCTGTGCTGCTCCTACACTGCCCTTTCCAGCAGGGCCCAGGGGAGTAATGACATGGAAAACCCTTCTGCTCCGGGTGATGTTCAATGTGTGGGTGCAGGCCTGTGTTTCCCAGGTCTCAAAAATGGTTGTATCAAATGTACATAAGCTTTGGGAAAATAACAGCTGCATCTCAGAGGGTCGCCAGCCCTCAGCTGCACCAGGAGGTGGGAATCTCCTGCCCGTGTCCTTCAGGCTCTGGCCTGAGCAAGCGTCAGTGGGGCTGTGAACACTCCCACTTGTTCTGCTGCCGTCCCCACGGCTGGTGGCACAGTCAGACCCCGATGCGCACACCTCGGGGATGCAACAAGGAATCGGTGGGTACCACTGGGAACAGAAACGGACCTGGGCAGGGCTATGGAAGGTTAAAGAGACAGACACAGGCAGTGGAACGAGCAACACTGCTCAGGATCTCAGGGATGACATGACTTGACCTTTATCACTTCAAGTCCTTCAGTCATCTTGACAAGCCGGATTGATTGGGTTTGCACGGTGAAGCAGGAACTCCCAGGCTGACATTTCTAAGGAACTCGCAGCTGAACAAGTGCTGACTGCAGCCCGGCTCCGAGGAGCAATCCCAGCCTCCGCCTGTGCTGCCCGCAGCAATGCACAACCCAGCCCACGTCTCTGCAAGCTCTCCCGCGGCCCGAGCAGGCGCAGGGGATGCACGGGCAGCAGAGCAGGGCAGCGCCCGGGGGGAGCGCGAGGAGGCATGTGGGCAGGAGGGATTAATTCTCTTCTGCAGTGTGGGCTGTGTGGGGAAAAGTGGGGACAAAATTGCTACTTTGTCAGAATTCCCCCTGCGTCTACATCGAAAGTGTCTCATGTCCTCACTTTGTGGATGAATATGGTCACATCAGTGCAAACCTTGAAATGTCAGTGATTTCTGAAACCTTTGCTGTCCCCTGGTGAGAGAGAAGCCTGAGCTATTGACTGGAAAGCACGCAGAAGAGGACCCAAGATGCGTTTGGACACAGAGGAAATTAATTGGCTTTAAGATGGGAAAAYAAGTCTGCTGAAAGTGTATGGCACAAAGTGAGATTGGGGGGCACAAAACCTTCGCTCAAGCAACAACAAATCACGGTTCAGTAGGAAGAAGTTTCTTCCTCTCATCAGATCTGATTGTATAATCCAATTAAAAGAAGTGTATTTTCTCCTTTCCGATTAGCACTAGCCAGCCAGCATGCAAGTGCTACCAGCCCCACACTTCATCATTTCCCAGTCTAATTACTGGTGAAGAAGGCTGGGGATGAGCAACAAAACTGAGTGTGTTATTGACTGTTGTGCTCTTCGCCTGCTCCACATACAGGACAAAGATTAGACGTTAATCCTCGGGGCACTGGAGGTCTCCTCCAGCTTGTCACCAAATCAAATACTGTTCATATAACTTATTTAACTTGACATTTGGTTACAGCAGCAGTGGAAAAGTATCCAGCTAATGAAGGGTTTTTGTTTCGCTTGCAAACAGAGCTGGTTTCGGTGCAACGAGCTTTCCCAAGGACAAATGAGTCGGGGAGCAAAGAGCAGGGGGAAGCAGGACTCAGGAGGGTGGCAAAGAGGGAAAATACACCCCAAGCCACGGCATCTCAAGTCATTATTGACCGGCATGTCCAAGGGCGCATCTGCAGCCCCTCTAGCACACGTGCGGTCCAGGCTCGCGCCCTGCACCCAGCCCTTTCCCGCCCAGCCTCGGCTGGGTGCGATGCTCGGCCTCGGCACTTCGGGCTGCCTTAACCCCCTTTCAGAGGCAGGAGCTCTCTGTGCCTCTGCTGCTCTCTGAAATGCCCCCTGCATCCCTCCTGCCTGCTCCTCTTGGGGCTAAGCGTGGCTTAGCAGGGATCTTCCCTCTTGCTTGGGAGGATTAAACATGTTATCCCCCTGCAGTCATTATGGATTCAGCTTACACTTTTCATTGTAAAAAGCAGCTTTCATTTTTGAAACGTCTCTTTTTCAGCCCTTCAGAGAGCATTTCAGTGCATGCCCTAGGGGAAGCCAGAACCTCTGGAAACCACCTTCTCTCTGCCCCAATGCCAGCAAGGTTTTGGGTTAGGATGGGCTGATCCTGCCAGTCAGGCCACCTTCTGCACAACATCTCTCTGCTGCAGTGCCGTGCCCTGGCCAGAGCCCCACGTGTGGCTCGTAGGCACCAGCCGGGCTGAGGAGCAGCCATACCATTCAGTTCCCCCCACTACCACAAAAAGGAGCCTTTCCCTCCTTTGTAAAGCCATTGTAGGTGGCAGTTTGCAGAAGGCAGTCCCAAGGTGGTGGAACGCACTGTCCCCATGAGCTCTGCATGCTGGGGGTACCCTGACAGGATACCTGGGCACGTACCCAAGGCATTGATTTTTACTCCCCAGGAGCAGGCTGGGAGCTGTGCATTAACTGCTGGTAAGCATCTATAAATAGAGGGGAAGCGATTTTCCCTGTGGCTTCTGCTCTGCAGCTGCATGGCCCAGCGGGCAGCACGCAGCGCCACTCCTGCCTGCCCTGCCTCGGTGCCTGCCTGCGCTGGGCAGGACGGCCGTCAGGGCAGAAGCAATGCACCTTAATGAGCAGGGGAGGAGGAGGGAGGCGGTGGTAGAGCTTGGCAGGCATATTCCTGACTGCACAATTAGCAATGAACAACTCCCTAATGATTGTTATAAAGTTTTAAACCAGCTAATGGGTCCTGGGAAGAAGTAGTTCATTGAAAGTACAAAGCATAAAAGAGCAAACACAATCTGTGACATTTTAAATGAGAAGGCAGGAACCAGTCTCTCTGCAAGTGATTATGGAATTATAGTACTGCTGCAGTTATCCGTTAGCCAGGGATGTGCCAGGAATGCAAAGCCGGGGTGGAGCATATGGCTTCCCGGCGCCAGGGGCTGCCTCATGCTGGGGGGTGACAGTGCCAGCAAGCAGGGCTTCCCTTGGGGACAGGTTCCTGCCGGTCAGACCTGATGCCCCAGGGAGCCAAACCTCCCGGACCCACGGGGGTGCCCTGAGTGATGCTCTGTGACTGGGGATGGTGATGAGGGGATGCCGTCCCCGTGGGGTCGGTGCTCACCTCGTTTGGGGGACAGCTGCTCAGAGAGCAGCACTGTGCTGCCTGCCCTGCTCCCCAGCACTTGAAGTGGGAGCTCTCTCCTGAGCCCAGCGCAGAAACCGGTGTCACTTTGGTCCACAAATGTTCTCTGGAGTCTGCAATTTCTGCTGCTCCCATCACAAGCCATCACCTCATGCGCTGCCAAATCACAACGTGCCATGCCGTGTCAGTATGAGCAGCTTCTTGACCTTCCTTCTCAGGTTTCAGGCGTGCGTTTCGCCTGCAGACAGGCACCCACGCGACCGCACTCCCTCTCCCTGCAAGGCTGTAGCCCTGATCTGGAGAGGAAACGTGGCAAAAACTGGTGGTCTGGCAGCCTTGGGGACGGGGGCTGGAGCGGGATCCTACCCTGCCTCCGCTCGCCGGACCAGGCACAAGGAGGGGGGTGAGAAATGCTCAGTGGTACCCGCAGAAGCCTCCCAGACTCTGCCTCGCCCCGTGCCTGCGGCAGCCGGGGGGATGCGGTGCCCACCAGCTGCGCTGCAGGGCCGGGGATGCTCCACGGGGCAAGGGAGACGCAGCGATAACCCAGCGTGTGCCAAAGCTGCTGGAGGGCCGAGGCAGGGAAGAAGCTTTAAATGCTTTCATTAGATTAATGTGGAAATAATAGGGATGTGCGTGGGTTATTTTTCATTCCCCTCAGCAGGCCATAAGAAAAGAGTGGGCTGAGGGAGAGCTGCTGTCAGAGGAGTTTCCACTGCCCTGGGTTAACCGTCCCTCGAGGCCACTGGGCGAGAGCCATTGGGGTGGGCGGCCAGGGGAGCCATGCAGAGGCGGAGGCACACGCTGGCACCAGAGCGGCTCTGGATGGGACACTAGATTTGGGGGTCAGTGCCTAAGCTGTCACTCCTGGAGATTAGGAGCCTTCCTGACAGCCCCTGCCTGCCCACGGAGACTCCCCTGTCCCTTTGGCAGAGGGTCTCTGGCTGCCCCGGGACCCCGGGCTGCCCTGCAGCCCCCTGACACCCTGCCCACCCGCGGGAGCGCTGCCAAAGTTTACACTTTCCTCTTTTATTTATGACTTTCTTTCCACTTTCTGCTGACTCTCTGATGGCACCACTCCAATTTAATTAAGTAAATAAATAAAGTGATTAATTTAGATGCCACGGACTCTTCTGCGTGAGCCCTGCTAGCACCCCTTGCTGCAGACTGGGCAGGGGATGCCCCGGTCCAGCCCACCCCACGGTCCCCCCCCGGGTCCCCCACAGTGTCAGACTATGTCTCCCGTGGGCTCAGCACAGTGCTGGACCCACAGAGACCCATGTGCTCCTGCGGCGTGGCCAGGACCAGAGGGGGTTCAGGACGTCCCTCATGCAAGCGGCCATCCAGCATCCCAGGCTCCAACAACAGGTAGAGAAGCTGGACTGTGAGGACAGGAGCAAATAAAGTCAGTTTGTAGCTTTGTGGGTACAAAAAAGACTAAGCAGCATTTTTCCACTTAGTTTTGATGCAGAGCATTTCTTTAATACAATTCAGAGGACTATGTGGAATAACTCTGTCAGTATCTAATTATCTTTGCTATTGACCCAGCACTCCCAAACAGTTTGGCACAGTATGGGATTTTTCCCTTAATGTGTTATTTCCAAGTAGCCATGAAATTGCACAGGATTACAAACTTCCCCACTTTGATGGAAACTCTTCCTACTCGGAAGGTTTCTGCAGGGAATAGAGACAAAATGCTTTAGCATGTCAGTGAATTAGGAAGAATATTCCTTAGCCCAAAGGGTAAATTCATTTATTGCCTGCCTGTCATGGGGCTGAAGAGGATGGTCTTTGCAAAGAGCACAAACAGCCCAGGAGTATGGCAAGAGATCAGTCTCTGAGGTGCAGGAAAAGAGATAAAGCAGGTATATGGAGATAAAGCTAATTAAATTGAGATTCACGGCTACAAAGACAGACTAAAGAAGGTGCCTTATCTGCTGATTAGGGCGGAGGAGAGGGACTGAGGACACCTGGCTCCTAATCTCAAGCCTCCCTTATTGCGTTTGTAGCCTAGGGCAAGTCACTTAATTCCCATTTTTGCCATTTAACCCTGCACTAAGATAAACCCATGCTCTGCAGCATTTCTGAAACTTGGAAATATTTGGAAATGTTTTGAGATCCCACGTCATTGTACAGGCACTGGACAGCCACGACCCCTAAGTCCAGCTGTAAGCACATCCCGGTGTGTCCGAGCACTCGCACCCTCGTCCCCAGCGCTGGCAGTGACCAGGAGCCTCCACCTCCCGCTCCGCCAGTTCTCTGCAGTGAAGAGATTTGGATGTGACTGCTGAGACATCTTGCATTTCTGCACGTCCTCTTGCCCTTTTGGCAGCGGAACCGTCAGCAGCAGCTGCGATTTCAGCCCAGGGAAGGATGGAGGGGGGGAACGTCCTTTACAGCCTGGGACAGGCAGTGCGGAGCAAACCCAAACGATGCTCAGTGCAGGCTCAGGCTCATCAGCAGGATTTCAGGGAAAGAGGCAATAGTATTTATGATATTAAACAAACCCGAGGCCCACAGCTAGCGGTAAAGGTAGCAAAAAGAAGATCAATATGATGGCTAATGGATACAGAAGGGCAATTTAATTGGGTGTTGTGTTTGATAAATTATTTGTAAAGTTAAACACACAATGAAAGTATTGCAGGCCTGCCTGCTTGGGAGGTAAATGAGTCAGCCGGCACAAACTGAACCCAGATGATTAATGGTTATAAYGCCATTGTTTGCTAAGTTGACAAGTCACCAGGAGTAAAAACAAAGCTGGAATATTTTTAACTGGGTTTTATTTATGCCTCCCTCTTTGGAACCAGTTTGGGAGCAGGTCTTTATTTGAGACGGGGACTCAGCGTGCCGGGCTGTGATCACAGGCATCGTCCCTGCAGCACATCGTGCAGTGCCCAGCTCCCTGCTTGCCTGGGGAAGCTGCCTCTCGTGCGAGATGCAGCAGAGGCACATGCAGCATCCCGCCAGCTCGCAGCATCCCTCTGCTCCAGCGCCAGCGTGAGGGCAGAGCCCCTTCCTCCAAGCTGGCCTGACAGAGGAACAGGACAAGTCACTGCCCCTGCAAAGCTTAAAATGAAAGTGTTATAATAGATTAAGTGAACCTATGTTGCAGTGAGCTTTATGCTCATACAGTTGGATTAGTGCATAACGAACAACTATATGGACTTACATTTCAAATTAACTTTGGAAAAAGTATAGTAGTCTGTTGATTGCCTAAAATACAAAACAGTTCTTTGGTCTCACATTTAAGCCCATAAAAATGCTGCTGTTACTAAAAAATGGCTACTTTGGGAATTTGAGCCCCACATAAGCCAATTAAATTTAAATACTTTCCTTACAACCTTTCCTATTATTTAAAAATTACTCCCATGCAGTTCACCTGACTGGCATTTGAACAGTGGCCGCAGACACACCAGGGCTGGACAGTGAGTGACGGCCAGCCTCGGGCTCCCGCACACAGACACGTGTGCAGATGAAAGTGATGTTGATTTAGCAAATGATTTTTTAAAAATGCAAAAGATTCTTTGTCAGTAAGGACTAGGCAGAAGACAAGAGATGGCAGCTTTCTTCACCCTRCTTTGCTTATGTCCTGAACCAGGACAGGCGTCCCTGGATACGCTCCTTAGCTTGTTATTCTAAGCCTTATTTATGTAAATCTACCATGAAAGCGCATGTGATGATGGTGGAGAACTTGTAGGCATAAGCAATGCAGCTGCGTTTTCTTTCCTCTTCTGTTTCCTGCAGCAGCCACGCCGCCGTGTCACAAAACCATCACCTGGAGTTGTCTCTCCATTGCCTTCAGCTGCTCTTTCTTCTCCATCCTCCTCCTTTCTTCCCCACGAGCCTCTCGTCCTTGTACACGTCTGCTCTTTAGACATGACTGCACCTTACCACTTCTCCAGGATCCAGGCCGTTGTGGTCCCAAGCAAATCAAGTGGGGGCAGAAAGCAGTTTTACATGAGCGCCTTCTGCAGATACTGGAAGGAGGTCAGCCGCCACCCCGCCTGGGACCCAGTAATTACAGCCAAAGAGTTTGGAACTAATGAAAGAAGTGACGAGGTCTCACAATGACCAAGTCTGAATGGAGTGGTTTCTGGCACCCTTTCAAATTGATTTTAAATATGAACTCCGTTTAATCCTCCTCCCTATCTCATTCCTTACATCGCTGATTCCTCATCAAACAGTTTAAATTAATTTGAGCCTGCCGTTCTCTGCCCTGTTATCTTCCCCCCCCCCCATTTATGAATTTTAAATCAACTTGTTAACAACCTACTTAGTTGCATAATTTTGCTATAATAATCCATGCCCCTGGCCGATTGCATATTAATTCTGGAGATAACACACTCTGCAACCAATGGTGCGGCAAGCTCACGGCTGTGCTCTCACTGCCGGCGGTGGCCGCAGTGCCAGGAAAATGCCTTTGTACAGACCAGTAGCCCAGTTGCCGCCAGGACTTGGGCTACTGGAGCTTTGCCTCCTGCTCCTGCCCACTGCTCTCCAGCCCAGACTATTCCCCACCACGCTGGGGGCCACAGCCCCCGCACAGCCAGCGTGGGCAGGAGCCCGTGGGCCGTGGCTTGGCACCAGGACACCGGGGCGCGGGATGTCTTCATTGCCGGGCAGGTGGCCATGCCGTCCCTTCCCCTCCGAGCTGGCAGACACTATTTCTATTCATCCTCACAGCCCAGAGGCTCTAGAGCAAGCTGTGATGCAGACAAGTACTGTTTCCAAGATGGAAACTGAAGATACAATCTATAAATAATTTCCTAAGGGTTATGATAATGGGTTATTGATTAATAGGAGAGAGTAGAGAAAACATGGGAAGCACTGGAGGTCATAAATCCTGTAAATTAGGTAACCCTGTGTGTGCTGAGTGATGCGAGCTGTGTGCTCAGGTCCTCGCATGGCAGCGGCTGGATTTCCTGCCTTGATGAAGTTTTAATTCTCACCAGCATCAGGGCCAGGTGCAGCACAGCCATCCCCATCCCGGGGCACAGGGCGCTCACCCCGGGCTCCTGAGGAAAGGCTGCAGGAACAGCAGTGTTGAGTCCTGTGGGTTTTCCCCTCAGTTCTGCAGGTGAAGGTCACTTCAATGAGATGCTCAGAGGGGCCCTTGCTCTCAGCTCCTCTGCTTTCCGTCCCAGTGAGGTTTAATTCCCCTCCCCTCCCACGCTTTGCTTTCATTCCTCCTTTCTTGTTCCTCTTAAGTCATTGAAAACAGCACTTCTTTATTCGACCGTGCTGTGCATTAATCCTACTTGTTCTACTTCCATGGAGACGTGCTGAGAGTGCTGGTACTTACTTTTCTTGCTTTTTGCCTTTTTTTTTTTTAAATTTCGTGGCTAAAGAAAAGCTGTCCATTACCTCTAACAACAACAAATTAGCCAGAGGACTGCAATGAGTAGTGTGTTCCAGCAGGCAAGTGTTTTACCTTAACTATAGGACATACCCTCTCTTTTTGAAGACCTGGTGACTCGTGGCTGGCTGTCACAGTATGTGACCAGCGACCGCCCAGCATCGCTGGCCCCAGCCCTCGCTCCGGGGGCTGCCCCAGCCCATCCTGCCGCTCGCCCCGCGCCAGGGAACCCACCGGAGCTGCTGTTCAGCGCCAGGCACTTGTTGGTACCCGGGTCTAGGGCATCCGAGGCCAAGGCCATCAGCCCTTACAGCAGCATCTCCGCGCCGGGGCGGTCAGGACGTCCCCGCAGCCTGCGCCAGCCGCACAGTGCCCTCTCGCGACTCGGCTGCGAAGGACAGCGGGGAGCAGCGAGGAAGAGGAGCTGGGGTCGCCTTGGCCTGGCCCCTGCCGCCGGGGGCTGCCCCTGCCCAGGCCCCCCAGGGGAAAGCAGAGGCTGAGAGAGGAGTTAAAGGAAAGTGGGGATGAAGGGACGGAGGCAGGGGCCGAGCGCCCRCGTGCCCCAGCCGGACCCTGCCTGGTCCCTGGCTCCAGCCAGCACCCACCTGAACAGTCAACACAGCAAATGAGACCTTTTCCTTTCCCCCATCGAGCTGAAAAGCAGGTGGCCAATGCAGGGACTTTGCCAGTTCACTTTGCCATTAATGTGGCGATGTCATCAAGGAGCAATTTCTGGGCGTCTTGTATCCTTGTTACCGTTACCTCTTACCCCGGCGTTGTGGAGATGCTCCTCTGCCCACCCACGCAGTGCCCTGCCCGTCGGGGGCAATCAGCCTCCAGCACCGTCCTGGGACTCCCTGGATAATTAGCACTAACCAGGCTTCCCGGGGTGCAGAACAATGGGCAGGACATACTCTGGTGACAAAGGGCTTAAGGGTCTGCAAGGGAGCAGAAATGCAGGGCAGTAGGTCAAGCGTCGGGGAGGGGTGACAGCCACAATGGGCTCTGCACCTGCCCCACGCACCCACAGCCATGGCAGGAACATCTGCAGGCTGGTAGACAGGTGCGTGGCTGCTCCCCCAAAACTGATGCTGTTCTCCTGCACAGCTGACTCATAAATGCACGAGCACACGTTTCCCACAAACCAATGGCTCTTCAGCCCCTGGCACGTGTGCCCAGAGGGGACAGGTCTGCCGCAGCTGCCGGGCGATACCCCATCCCGCTTACCCCATCCCGCTGCTTCCCCTGACCCCGGGGGAACGGGGCCCTTCACCCCGCTCTACCCTTCGGGCTGCACTGGGGGAAGCTGTGGGTGCACGGCCAGCACCCCAGCGTATCACAGGGAGAAAAAGAAGCAAAAGCCGTTCCTGCCATGGCAGCGTCCTTGCAGAACAGGGACCTCTGAGCCTGCTGGATCGTAAAATGAGGCAGCGTTAACTCCTGGGAGAAACTGTGCCCGGCCACAGCAAAGCACTATGGGCTGCAGCCGCCCGCAGCGACTGTCAGTGCCCTGTCCAGGAGATTATAATGTGCATTCAGAAATCATTATAAATAATTAGTAAGCTGTATTCCAGGGTGATATCCCATAATTAAACATAATGATTCCATAGAGTTTGGCTGAGCGAGAATGAGACATTTCAAGATAATGGCTTGCTTTGCCTTTTATTTGTAGTGTACTAGATCCCCATATGGTCTCAAAAGCAGTTATTAGCACAAGTGTATTTCATAATTAGGTTTGTTCTGACTTGTATGCTATTCATTGCATACTTAAAGTCAAACCTGATAAGATCTCGTTTTTAGGACAGGACAAAACTATAGCTTCAACTAATGGGACATCTTACTAGTTTTGACATAAGATGCGTCACAGAGCAATGATGGCTGCCCAGTATCTGCCACCTGACCCCGAAGGACGGGGCCGTGTCGCAGTGCCCAGCACAGGACAGCGCAGACCCAAGGCTGCTGCAGGGAAGGGTTCTAAGGCAGCACTGCTCCTTCGAAAGCAGCGACAGCCATGGCTGAGGCCTGGGAACCATGTCGGCTGATCTGCACTTCGTCCTGACAGCAAAGCCGAGTGGTCCCAGCTGCCCCGAGTGGCAGGCAGTGCCGATGGGGACCCCATTTCCTGGCAAGGCACCACTCCCACCCGCATGGGCTGGGACCACCCCTGGGTCCCAGCTGCTGCTGAGCCAATCGCCCCATTTTACTGTTCCTTCCCTTTGTGCAGGAAGAAACTTGGAAGAGAAGCTCCTAAATTATTTTATAGACATTTTCAACTGTTCCCTGAGCTCCTGCGTGCRATCTGGCCAGCACAGGCTGTTCAGAGCTGCTGGTTTCAGAGCCATGGAGCTGCGCGTTTGGTGAGGACGCACTTTGAAGGGGCTGATGCACTGTAAATGTGTCTGCACGTCGCAGTTGGGCTCGGAGCTGGGGCTGCCTGAGCGCCTCTGCTGGGGGCTGGGACCGTGACCAGATGTGGCTTTTCCCCCTTCAGCTTTGCAGAGACATAGAAGTGGTTGGGGACAGTGCCCAGCGCCAGGCCAGGGTTCATGCCGGGACGTGGTGCCCTGACTGGCTTCTCAGCCTTTTCCTAAGCTTGGGGCTGACCTGATGTAGTAGCAGAAGTTGTTCTGGGTGAGACGAAGTGTTTTATTTTAAAATGTTACTAATGTATTAGTCCCTCACTGCTCTGTTCCCTGCTCCTGCCCTGTCCCCAGCCTGAAGCCCTGTCCCCAGCTGCAATGTCCTGCACAGCCCCGCAAGGGATGACCCCCGGCCTCGCAGGGAGCCCAGCACTGCTCTCGGCTCTGCCCAGGCCATGCTCCCACTGGCAAACAGTTCCAAAGCCTTCTGGGTGCCCCTTGGGCTGCTCTGGCTACCCTGCTGCCCTGCCGCCCTGCCACGGGCACCGGTGCCAGGCTGCACGTACGTGCCGGGCAGAGCTGGGGTCCCGCAGCTGGGGATGGCTGGTGACGCTCCTGCAGCGCCCGCTGACGGTGCAGGACCGAGCTCTTCCCCTCCCGCCCCGGTGCGCTGGGGTGGATCAAGGGATTAACCTCCGGGATGTCTCTGGGAAGGGGATAATCACCAGCCTGTTTGCTGCAGTCTCAGTTGAAAGCCGGGTAAATCTGCTCCCTCCATGCAGATAAAAGCAATGAAGATATCAGAGATGTGACACACCGCAGTGTGGGACTTGACTCTTCATTACTGAGTCATCCGACTGCAGAATTTATTCCATTTTTCACACGGTTTATTGCAGTTCAAAGCCTGGTTAGCTTTACCGTTTCATTGTCTGTGGGCTGTGGGCGCTCTTGAGACAGACATCAAAGCACGGGGAGCACCGGAGGGGTCAGCGGGGGGTGCGGGCTCAGCACCCACACCGCAGGAGCAGCCCAGGCTCTCGTCCGAGAAGCCGCTGCGACACTGCTCTGCTCCCCTGCGGCTCGGCCACCCCACACCGGCGGCAGGGGATGGGGTGGAGGGGAGGTGGGAGACCAGCCCCGCTGGAGGAGGGATGCAGCTCACTGCCTGATGGGGAGGAGATGAAGACGAGACACTGATCTGTAATTGCAAACAATTAAATTCACAAAAACAGGCTCATTCTTATGCACAACATGTGGCCTCTAATTAATTTTAAACATGTTTCATTTTCTGTCTTTTCCCCCCTAATTTTTCATAGAAGGTAATTAGCTATCTTTTTTTCTGTGAGTACGTAATTAATTAATACTTTGTTAATCGTGGCCAGGATCATACTGTTTTGATTTACTCAGTGTTAATCTTTTCCTAGTGCAATTTTTCCCGGCTCTCATGCCCAGAGTCACAAGTGCAGGCAGGCTGGATTAACTTGGCACAGCCCTGCCCGCAGCCCAGCCCACAGCCCCTGGCCCCCCAGGTCCTGTCCTGGCTCCCACCCGCGCCCCTCAAATGCACCGGCCTCCCTATGCCCTGCCAGCACCATGCCCCCACCGCTGGCAGAAACTGCCTGGTCCACCCGCTGCAGGAACAGGCTCCAGCAGGGACGTTGGAGCTGTGGGAGCTGCCCGGGGTGCAGTGCCCGACCCCCCCCAGGATGCTCGTCAGCTGTGGGGCACAGTGGGGACGCAGGGCGTGGGTGGGCGTGCTGCTGGGGGAGTGGGGCCGTGGGGGGGTGGTTGCCACGAGAGGGTGCTCATGCAGCTGGATCCAATGCCAGACTGTCTGTGCAGCACTGTGCATGGCGAGACAAGGGCCTCCCAGCAGCCTCCTGCCTGCGAGCAGCCTCCTGCCTGCATGCCTTGCAGCAGCCCGCAGCCCCACAAAGGCCACCTCCCTGCACTGACTTGGGCAGCGGGTTTGCCCCTTCCTTGGGCTGGCTCCCACCTGCCTGGGAGCATTGCAGCACAGTGCAGGAGCCTGGCTGGCCCTTGCCCGGAGCACCAGCTGTCTGATGCCTCCATGAGCCCAGAGGGGCCCCCTGGCATGGCCCCAGCCCCGGCCCCACAGCCCCTTCCCTCCGCTCCGGGGCTGATGGACCCACCACAGCCCCTACCCCCCCCACTTCCACCACACATGGGGATGGTTCCTGCTCGCTGCAGCACTGACACTTTGCCAGTTCTTGTGCAAGAAATGTTTTTCCCAGTCTCAAGGGCCGTGTCCTGAAATGGGCACAACTTGGCACCATGCAACATCCATCATATGGGAAGCGGGGCTGGCGGCAGGCCTGGCTCAGAGCTCCTGGAGGAGCAGGGGTTTGTGCTGTGCCGTGCTGGGACCAAGCCTTTGCCCTTGCTGTGGCAGATGGTGGTCCCAAGGCAGCCAAGCCTGGAGCCATCCCCAGCACGGGTCACCGATGCGCTGCCCCAGCCCTAATTCTACCAGCAACCGGCCGCTCTGGCTGTAAATCTTGGTGGCTGGCTCTGCAAGCCACCAGCACAGCCCCTTCTCATGATTAATAGTAATAATTAAATTCATATCAAGCCACAGAGAAATGTCACAGGGCAGCACGGCAATAAAAGCCACTGTTGAGACGCTGACAGCCCAAGAGGGATGAGCAGGCGATGCACTGCAGCCCTAGGAGGCTCTGCTGATTTACAGCAGGGTAAATCAGCTCGTCTCTGTGCGCCCAGGGAAGCCGGCCTTGCGGCTCCCTCCTGCTGGGCCCGGCGGGGTCCAGGGTGCCCACGAGCATCTCCTCCTCCCCCCGCCACACGCCAGGGCACGGGACGGGCAGGGCAGTGGGCACGGCTCTGGGCACAGATGGGCATTTGGCCAAGGTACCAGCCCCGGCAGCTGCGGGCACCTCCCGGCTGCCAGCGCAGCAGCCGTCAGCCAGTGCCGCAGAAAGCCTGGGGTGCTCAGGACATGCCCAGGCTCATCGTGGGGCCGGTGCAGCCTCTTCCCACCATGCACAGTCATGGCACGACGGGACCAGCCTGCCCGCCATGTGCCTACAGCCAGCTTTTCACACAAACACCTCCTTTGCCTCGTTGGCCCGGAGCCACCCCGAGCACCCTGCGGGCACCCCAACTGCAGCGTCCCAGCCCCTGCCTGGGCAGCACCACGTGCCCCCGGACCTCGGGGCTGTTCTCCAGGCTGCACCTGAGTAACACGAGGATGCCACTATTTGCATGAAGCAGAGCAAAAGCCTTGGGTCCACCCAGGGAAAAAGCCCGGCCAAAGTGCAGCAGATTGTCCTTGGCAGTGTTTGCAGTGAACACAGCCCATCCACCCCACAGGAGCCACACCGGGGCATGTGCCGCGCCCTGGAGTCACCTCTCACTGCCATGCAGCAGCTGAGCATCACTCACCTCCCCCGTAATGGCTCCATGACACTGGCAAAGGGCTCTCATTAACAGAATATAAAGTGCAGTGAAAATAATTGATGATCATCTTGTAGCAATTGATTATCTGTCTCCCGTAATGCTGCTTTGCTCATACATTAAGGGGCTGTTGCTTTCCCCACAGAGTCCAGACCAGGCAGTGAAGGCTGAGCACACAGCCATGGCCATGGCCATCTGCCCGGTCCTGCCCATCTCCCCCCGTTCAGGGCTATGGGGTCTGGGCCAACCTCAGGGCTGAACCGGGGCACTCACTGCACGAGTGCAGGCAGGCAGAGAGTGCTCTGCCTGTGCCAGGGCACGAGCCCGGAGCCAGCCCTGTCCCGCGGGTGGCCCGAGGAGGAAGAGGAAGGCTTCCCTCACGGCCATGAGTTCCTCCTGCAGGTTCCTCCTGCTACTCAGCTGCAAGCTGGGGGGGTTCGGTGATGCTGAAGGAAGCATCTCTGCAGCCATGGTTCATCTCAAAGCCTCTGTGGGAGCAGAGGTGGACGCTGCGGGGCTGTAGTCATTCCCATGCACCCACCTGCAGCGAGAAGGTGGCAGCCGGCAGCAGCCACCCCGCCGCTTCTTCTTGCCCCTGTCCCAGCCAGGGTGGGCACCTGCTGCCTCCTGCCGCCGCCAACCTGGGCTCTACACACCCAGCCAGGCAGCCTGGGCTGTGGGACAGAGTCACCTTTCCCCGCAGCTGCCCTCCCTTCCCTGGCACAGCACTCGCCTCAGCATTGCCCAGGCCAGTGCCTTCGCGGGCGGCTGGGAACRGCAGTGGTTGTTTGCAGAGCAGCAGCCCCAACTGCTCGGCCAGAGCTGCACACTCAGCAGAATCCAAATCTCCCGAAAAACCTGAATAAACTCCCTGGGCAGAGCGGGAGCTGGGCAGGGACCCAGATCCCCTCCTCATGCTTGTCACATGAATGAGCTCTGCGGCCAGGCTCCCCCCTCACCAGGAAGGGGATTGTGCTGCATTGTGGAGAGGATTAGGCCGTTTTGGGAGGTCGGGAGCATCTGTGCATGCGGGGCTGCTGCGGGGCTGCCATCTCCCCTGCCTGCCCTGGCCCCTCGCGGTACCGCAGGCATCATGGCAGGAGCTTCCTGCCCCACAGAAAGGGGAAATGGGCCCAGGGCACCTGCGGGGCTGGGGTGCACTTGGGCAGCCCCCAGCAAGGTGGTGTGCGGGTGGAGGATGCCCCAACACCAGGGCAGAGGCGGCAGCAGCTCCCCAGCCCCTGCCACTGCATCCACAGGGGGTCACCCAGTGACCTCCCCCCACATCCCCCAAATTCCCTAAAACAGGGAAGAAGAGAAGGAAGGAGGGCAGCCGGCAGCCTGGGTCTGCCTGGCTTGCCCCAGCTCCAACCGGCAGCGCCTCCACACCGGCAGCCGGTCGGGCCTGCTGCCGGCGGTCAGCAGCTGGCAGTGGTTCCCAGCCGGCAGCTGGAGCAACTGCCCGCTCCTCTGGGAGCCCCCGAGCCCCCCCCGGCCGCTGCCGAGCATTTCTGGCCAGCAACCTCAGATGTTTGGGAAAACAAACTGCACGGGAATTAGCTCCGAAGTATTTCCTCAATTCTGCCCGCTATGAAGAGAATTTTATTTTGCTACCCCCAGGAGGAAGGAAGGCGGCCTGGCGCAGCGTGCAAAGGAAATCTGTGCAATAACTCACAGGGGCTGGCTCCACAGCACTGCAATCAGTGGGGGGTGGCCGGCAATGCCCGCACCGCTCGCTCGCTGCCACCAGGACCTCTTGGCCTGGGGAGTGGGGAAGCACCACGGCCCCACAGGCTTTCTGTGGCCCTTTGCAGAGCTGTCATCTCAGCAGGTCCCAGCCTGCTGTGGTTAAGCAGACTCCTAGGTTCAGCCCATACCGATGTCCCTGTGATACGGGCTCTTGCAGAGTGGCACCTCCCTGAAGGCACCAAGGGCCGGTTTGAGCATCCACCACCTGCTCACCCACCACCATGGCAAAAGCCAGGGCTCCCACCAGTTACACCATGCCCCATGGCTTATTTTAGCTCCTGTTTTACAGGCAGGTAACAGTGAGGGGCTCTGGGAGCCGAGTACTGCTCTTGTACTTCCCAGCGCTGCAGATACCTTTGCTCACAGAAGTAACATGACTAAATATAGCCCTGCTCCTTCTGTGAGCTGAGCCGTGAGGGAGGAACAGGGCACAGAGACAGCCCCTGCCCAGCCGGGATACCGCGGGAGGAGAGGCTTGCCACAGGGCAGAGTCCACACCCTGCTGCGGTGCCAGCCCCGCCACGGCACGCAGCAAGGGCCCCGTGCTCTGCCCTTACAAGCAGGGCAATTATATGACTTCTAGCCTGAGTCACTTTATAGCCTAATACAGGGCAAGAGCAAGTTTCTCCTCCTGAACCCACATCCCCCTTCCTCCTTCACCTGCACTTCCACAGCAGTGGATCCTAGGAGCAGTCCCACAGGAGGTCCTGGACAGGGCAGGAGCCAAGACAGGGCTGACATCCAGACAGCACAGCGCAGAGGGGACAGGACATGGAGGCCACCCTTAGAAAACAACCAAGGATTTACTACTGAAGTGTTCCAGCCAGCCAAGTCCAAGCAGCAGGAAATTAAACATTTTTTTCCTTAGAAGAGGGGTTGGCACCCTGCCCCGGCTGTGCAAGCCTCTCCCAGGCAGCACTGGTTACGGTAACACCTGCGTCAGCTGCAGTGGACCATGGCCCGGGGCACACAGGAGAGCCCCTGCCCGGGAGGCCAGGGGAGGTCGGGCACTGGGAGAGCAGAGGCTGGGGCTGCAGAGGACCGAGGCTCCTCTCGACACAGGCATCGGCAGCACTCGGTGGCCCCCACCACCACAGCCCCCTCCCCAGAGCAGCCAGGTGACCTGCCTGACAGGGAGACTTGGCCCCAGTGAACACCAACCCACATGCCAAAGGGAGCAGAGCAGGGCTGGCAGCTTGTCCGTACCTACAAAACCAGGGATGGCCAGGGACAGCTCCTCAGGGTCAATTTATTGCAACGTGAACCCRTTACTGCAGCTACAACAGACACACTATTTATGAAAATACAGTTACTTGGCTTTACGGTATCACAGCTCAGCACTGTACAACAAAAACCTTTTGTACAAAATACTGTTGGCTTTATAAAGTTACTCTACAGTATGAAAACACCCTGGCCTGCTTTCTGTGAGATTTAGACTGAAACAAAACCCAAAGCGGCCCTGCAGCCAAGGGAGCACAAGGAGAATGGCCACAGCGCAGGGCCTGACCCTGCCAGGGACCCCAGGGCAGCTCAGGCAGGAGGACCTTCATTCACCCCCTCGTTTGGGTTCAGCCGCCATCAGTGCCAGGCCTGCAGGCAGGAGGCCCCTCGGCCATGCACAGCGGTGGCCCCACTCAGCTCGTGGAGAGAGGCAGTGGGGACAGACAGACAGCAGGAGAGTCTGCCCATCACTCATGAAACAGATGTTTAAGTGTGTGTCCACCCCCCTCGCAATGAAGAGGGATCTCAAGGCTTTCACAGGCATCCTGTAAAGACAGGCAGGGGAACAGAAATGTTTCTAAAACCAGAGTGCATGGGGAGACTCGGCTGTGGCCATCCCAAACCCCAACCAGAGCCACCTCTTGCAGCTGAGGAGGTGAGAAGAGGCAGGGAAGGGGCATCTCGATGGGGAGCAGCTTCCACAGTCGGTGGGACCCACTCAGCAGGAGCCTTGGGGTGCTGGAGCAGTGGGTGGAGACCCAGGCTCTGCCACAGCCCCACTCACCTCTCCCCAAAACTGACCCAAAATACATGTCATCTGGCACACAGAAGTGTGATTCTAGGAAAGACGTTCAACATTTGATGGGTAAATTGTAAAAAAAACAAGTTTATTTGAAAAAAAAAAAACAAAACAACAAACCTCAGCCTCTTACATTATTTCTGATCAACATTTACTAGAACTTGAGAGCCATTAACCTGCTCCACGTACGTTTAGATATTTTCCAGCACTAAAAAATAAAAAATAAATACGTACAAATTCTTTCCTCCCCCTTACATGTCCTAGATGTGAATAGTTAGGCATCCCCTGCCTTAAGATCTCAGTTGAACAGAAGCAAGTAAAAGAGGTTTCTCTAAGAGATAAAAGAGCAAAAGCAGAAGGCCTGTCTCAGGGATGTACCATCTCCACCCACCCCACCCGGCCCCTCCGCTCTGCCCAGGGTCAGGCACCCCCAACACCTGTCTGGGTGGGATTGATCAGCACAGGGATGCTCCGGTGGAAACCCACCCCGCAGGGGGACCAAGGCTGACACCCTGACCCAGCACTGCCAGCCAAGCCCCTGTGTTTGCACCCGTTTCACATCACCCAGCGTTGGGCTGAGAAGAGGCAGCGCCAGGGCAGAGTCGGGGGGCGGGTGGGACCCCAGCCCTCCCCACGGAGAGCTTGGCTGCAGGGGCCAGGCACATGGGGGCTGCCACAGCCCCGGAGCGGGCGACACTGCCCAACCTGAACTGCAGCCACCCTTCTCCAACCTGAATATCCCGTGAGAACACAACTACAAAAGAGGGATTTTAAAGAACTACAGTAGCTAAAGTGTTTTCAAAACATACCTAAAGACCACCTACAGAGCCAGGAGGCACCCAGCACAGAAGCCGAAGACCACCCTGCCCCGTGCCCGGATCTCCCCCTCCGCGGAGGGCCTGCGGTAAGAAGCGTGTGAAGCAGTATTCATCCGGGGCAGGCCCTGAAGCCCATCGTGCTTCAACAAATCCAGTATCCTGCTTTTTATGGCTTTTTAACAACAAAACTCCCCAAAACACACACACACCGAGCAGAATACAGAGCTAAAGCACGGTTTAGAGTTAAGGCTCGTCCAGATTCAGCTAGATATGAAGACTGTAAGGCACGTATTAGTACATTCATGTTACTGTTAAAAAGCCAGACTATAAAAAGCCCCCCTGCCCCCCAACACACGAGGATACTGCGTGTGTAGCCCTGTTACCTTTGTTGAACACAGATGGAAAGACAATTCAGAGCCTGGTTAAAAATGAACACCTGGTTTAAACACTTCTCACGGCTGCCCAGCGCCAGCGGAGCACTGCCCCAGCCACCGCGCCAGGGCAGCGGCGCTTCCCCGACACTCCGGGATTGAGACCGGTCCCTCACATGTGGCTCTCCTCCTCTTTGACACCATCCTCCGCGCTCTTCTGAGGCGAGGGGGCCACGTCGTTGTTTGCCTCTTTCTGCTTCTCAGCCTCGTCAACGTTGGTCTCCTCCTCCTTCCCTTCGTTCCTCGCCTTCTCCTCTGCCTTCTGCTCCTTTGCCACCAGGCGGTAGTTGATGCCCATCCCGATGAAGAGGTAGATCCCAGAGACTATGAGGATGACCCCGCAGGCCCAGTACGTGTACTTGTAGTCACCGTACATGTCGTTGAGCTTCCCTGAGGGACAGAGAGGGGACAGCTTAGCGAGATACCCCCAGAACTGCTCCAGGTTGTGGAGATGTTCCCAAGAGCAGCCCAAGCCCATCACCCTCAGCTTCAGGCCTTTATTCCTCCAGCCCCTCCTCCCCCACCCTGCGCCAGGGGCTCAGCCCCCACTTCCTCAGCCATCCATCAGATGCTGGGGCAGCCTCAGGGCCGGTGTTCACCCCCCTCACCCCTGCCCCAGTGCCGAGGGCTGCCCAAGGCTCAGGGGGACCCATCACCACTCAGTGAGGCTGGGCAGGACAGGCAGACCTCCCTGGGCACAGCACACCCTACCTAGCAGAGGGGGTCCCAGAAGCACGGGGCAGCACTCCACAATGGTCACCAGGCCGACAGCGCTGGAGAACCGCTGCGCTCCCACCAGGTCCATCAGGGTCTCAAACAGGACTGAGCTCAGCCAGCCGAAGGCAAAGCCAAAGAAGCCGGCATAAATGCAGAAGCCGGCATAGGTGGTGGACATGGGGGCCAAGAGGTGGCACACCCCGTTGTAAATCACAGAGATGGCAAAGAAGTACTGGATTCTGGGTCTGATCCACTTGGTGTTTGCCACCAGTCCCATGGAAGGTCTGGCTACCATGTCTACGAAGGCCAGGATGGAGAGCAGGAAGGCTGCAGACTCGTTAGCAATCTTCTTGCTCTTTGCATAATTGCTGAGGAAGACCAAGGGAGCGAACAGCCCGAAGAACATGATCACGTTGCCCGACAGATAGAGCAGGAAGCCCCTGTGCGTGAACAGGGACAGGTCCAAGAACTTGTTGATCGTCTGGAAAAACGTGCTCTTCTGTTTCTTGGTCTTCCCACCGATGAGGTCTGTACTGGTATCGCCATCATCCTTTTTCACCGCCTTCCCAGCTTCCTGCAGCACCTCCTTAGTGGCCTCTTTCTTCAGCTGATCCGGCTTGGGGCCTATGGGCCGCATCAGGGATCCGGCGACGCAGCAGTTCAGCAAGAGACCGCCAAGGATGAGGAAGCTGCCGCGCCAGCCAAATATGCCAAAGAAGAGCTGGTTCACAGGCGCCAGGGTGGAGAGGAACACAGGGCTGCCCGCCATCGCCAGCCCGTTAGCCAGGGGACGCTTCTTGAAGAAGTACTTGCCAATCATGGTTAAGGCTGGGTTCAAGTTAAACGCGAGTCCAAGGCCTGAAGGAGAGGAGAGACCAGGGGCTCAGAGCTCGACCACCCCCACAAGCCAGCAGCACTGGCAGAAGGGCTGGTGGGATGAGCGGGAGAGCGGGGTTTCAGTTCTGGGGGTTTCACAGCTCTGTTTTGGATGTATTAACTTCCCGACTGCATGAGCAGCACTCAGCCCCCGCTGCCGACTTGGGAGGAGGCACCAGGGCAGCAGCAAAGCCGCATGCAGGAATTCGGGAGCTGGAAGGGGAGAACCGGCCCAGCTCGTGACAAACCTTACATCGACTGGCGGGGCACAACCCTAACCCAGGGCAAGAACAATGGATGCTCTCTATGCTCAGTGCCAAATACTAGTGCCATGTACAGTCACTAGTACGGTCTCCCGACGTTATGTCACCAGGGCCATCTCTTATTAGAATATGTAACAGGAATCAGGATTTATGCAAATTCATCATAGACATTCCCTAATAATTACTGGGTTTAAGTTGCTCCTCTTGCTGCCTCAGGAGAGGACTTACCTCCGCTGCAGCCCTGTTAGGGCAGAGCCATCACTTACCCCCTACAACCCCAATGCAGAAGTAGAGCTCCTCCACCGTGTTGCAGAAAGAGGCTGCAATCAACCCGCACCCAGAGAGGCAACCGCCAGCAATCATGATGGGCCGACTGCCGTATTTGTTCACCAGGATGCTGCTGATGGGACCTAGGAAGGACGCCCAGAGATGAGTTATCTTTGCACAAGAGACAAGACAGATGCACGCAAGCACACAGGAGGTTTATTGCACCAGGCTTCCAGCTTTCACACAGTAACACTTCACCCAGCGAGGGAATTGGGGTAAGGGGAAACGACAGGAGGTTCAGAGACAGCTGGAGATAAGAGTGACATTTGGTTAGAGCACACGCAGGATCCCAGCCGGAGAAGTGAGCCTCTGGCCAGTGCCAGCACGCTGCAGCTTCCGCCGAACGCCACAGGCTGTTAATGGCTGCAGAAACCTTTGACTTCTCTGAGCAAGCTGCCTTCTGTGGGCTAAGCCAGGAGCTGCTGGGGCACCAGCTGCTGCCCAGGGACAGGGGTTTGGGACAGGGTGAAGCCACCTGCCCTACACAGTGCTCTGCTCTGGGGGCTTTGCCCTGCCCACAGCCACCCACCTGCCCACCATGGGCTGGGGTCTCGGCAGCAAAGCCAGTGTACAGCAACTGCCCATCTCAAGCAAGAGGTTTCTGATGGAGACCAGACAAAGCTGTGAAGAAACAGCTTCAACGGGCGCAGGCAAAGCTCCCCGAGGGCTCGCAGGAGGAGCAGCACCGTGCTGCCCCAGGGAGCCCTGGGGAGAAGGGGTGCTTCTGTTTTCACTGCTACCCCTATGGTAGGAAGAGCCCAATTGCTCTGCCACCCACCTTTTAAGTGCTTCATTATCAGGAGCTTTAATCCAAAGCAAACAGTGATTAGATACTGTGAAGCATGCTCTACAGATACTAAAAATGTATTTAAATAAACTGAATGAACATCCATTGAATATTAACAGACCTAGTTTTGCCATTAACAGACAGCAAGGTTGTCAACATGTTATTCATGGGTCCTCAGAAGCTACTTGACCTTTTTGCCCAGTTTAAACAAAGCCTGGAGAAGGTTACAGAAGCCCTGCTGCCCCAGCCCCACGGCATCCAGCTCTCCACAGCTGGCGTGGTGCCTCTGTGCCAGCCAGAGCAGCCCACGCCAGCGGCTCCAACCTGATGCCACTGGCAGTCAGGAAGGGGCCATGGCCCTGGTCCCGTGAGAGGTGGCAGCAGCACCCAGGGGCTGCCACATCACCCCAAGCCCCACACACTTCCCCACAGAGCGTTCAGCACTTTGCAAAACCTGTACCTTGAACTCGGCAAACGTGATGGCCACGAGTGGACAGAGTCTAAAGGCAGCAGCAGCCTTTCCTCTGGGAAATTCAGCCCAGAGCAGCAGGCTCCAAGGGCAGCTAGCAGGAAGCCGCCCGGCTGAGCAGTGCCGTGTATCCTGGTGGCAATTCCCCCCACTTTTTTTTTTTTAATTAAAAGAAAAAAAGAGGAATTCACACCCAGTCCTATTTTATAGATTCACATGAAGCATTTCTGACCAAATGTTAGCTGATCTATTTTGATTATTCATGCTGTGAAAAAAGTGTAAGTAATGGAACCAGAGTCCTCCCTAATCCTAACGTGGAGCTGAAAAAGGGGCATTTGAGATCATTACATGCACGTACCCTGATGGTGACTGCGCAGGGCAGCTGCGTGGGGCTGCAGGATGTGCTGCTCCACCACCCTCAGCCCTGCCCAGGACAGGAGCCACCCCAGCTCTCCAAGATACCATCAGCCCAGGACATTTTGCCAGAGCATGAGCTACTTTTTTTGCCTCCAAGCAAGCGCAGTTCCTGCAGGAAGGTGCCCTGGGGGACGGGGAGAATAGGATGCACACTGTGAACACTCCAGCACAATTCAGACCCTGCAAAGGGTCTGGGCTCAGGCTGCAGGAGCCCTGGAACAAGTGAGTGGGGCAGCAGCACATTGCCATGCTCTGGCAGCTGGGGGATGCACCTGGGCAGGTCTGGGGTACCTTCAGCATCCCTGCCACTGGCTCACAGGCAAGCGGTTAAAGACCAGCAAGCTGCTGGGATTTAATGGCAACAGTTCAAGGGGAGCAGGAGAGACAGTGTCAGCATGGAGGGAGGGGGTCAGGGGACAACCCCAGAACTGGAGGAGGGAGCTCTCACCCCAGCTGCCAGGCAGCTCCGGGCAGTGCCGTCCCCAGGGCACCCAGAGGAACGAGCTCTGAGCTATTAGGAGAGGAGGAATGGCCCAGATTGAGTCTCATTAAGGCAGTTACACGGTTTACAAGCTTGTTATAACATCGGAGCAGGGAAATGTGCTGGTCGCTTCGCTAGCTGAGCGAGGACAAAGCAGAGCCTGTTCCCCCAAAGGAAAAGCCTCGTGCTTAGCCAGGCGCTGGCGTCAGCTCCTTTGGATGCACAAATGCAACGAGGACGCGGGCAGTTCGCCAGCTGGGAATGGCAGTGGCACAAGCTCCGATTTGCCTCTGAAGTGGACACAACAGCAGGCTCCCAATAAGAGTTTCTTTCAGCTGAGCAACCCAGTGCAAAGCTGAGTTTGCAGGTGGGTACAAGACACTGGTGAGGCAAGGGCCGGGAACGCATCGCCCTGCGGGGAGCACTCTGCCTGCTCCTCGCCCGTTAAAGACAAGCATAAAGCACACAGCTTGGGGATTACAAGACCCCAAGAAGCAGTTTCTGAAGGATGAGGGAGGGGAGCTCCTTCAGTTGAAGTAGTTTTGCTTTACTCTGCTCATGTCTCTGTACTCCCAGTGCACACTACCACCCTCAAACAGCACAAGCTGTCTACGGCGCTGCTCAGCACCAGCGAGGAAGAACAGGCAGCGCCAGGTTTCAGTGCACTCCAGGGCAAAGCTAAGCCATTGGAGCTGACCAGAAACTGAGGACAGATCCCTAGACACAGCCACTGTTTGCTGGATTGAAAAAAAAAAAAAAAAACCCAAACACGATGTCTTATCTAAAAGAAAGAGACCCCGTGAGCAGGGCTCCTACGCGTGGCACAGCGGCTCCCCTGGCCTTCAGGCGGGCGCTGGAAGCAGACACAGCATCTGCAGCAGACTGTAAAATGACAAGGGCAGAATTACACAAGTCATAATTCCCCGGAAAGATTTTACTTACAGCTTTGCAGAGGAGGACAGATTAACCCAGTTTTTACATTCTGGGCATTAAACAGAACTTTTTGAGCAACCTCCTTCAAGCAAACTCACTAAGGGAAGTTTTGCTCTCATGTAAGGAGAGAATTCCAACTTTTAGCAAAGTTTCGGTTGTTGTCACTACAGCAAGGTGTGAATCAGACCCAGGAGGAGAGGCACATCCTGTACTGCAACACACAAGCATGTGTACTGCTGCCTCCAGTCCACTTACCTCCTGCATACATAACAGCCAGCATGATGGAAGAGATCCATGAGACTTTGCTGCTGGACGCATTGAAGATGACTTCAATCTCTTTGAAGAACACAGTGATGGATTTGGGGAAGGCATAAGAAAACCCAATAGAGATGAAGGCTCCGATGACCACGGCCCATCCCCATCCTCCTTCAGGAGGAGTGTATCCCATAGGGCCTCCGATGGCCGGTGGCATCTTGAACCAAGTTGGCGATGACTCAGTTGGGGTTCAAAGATCTGCAAAGGACAAAGCATTGCCTCAGCTGAAAGTAGACAGCTGCATCCCCGCTCCCTGGCATGCAATGGCACAGCTCAAGCCCTGCTCGCAAGGCTGGCATGGCACCAGTGCCCCGGACCACCTCCGGGAGAGCTGATCCGAGGGGCGAGCACTCAGGACTCGCCAGCACGCTGGCCTCATAAGGCCATCCCAAAACACATGCTCAGATTGCAGCTGGCCTTTAAGAGCCCTGGCCAGCAGGTATTTATAAGCAACAAATTTAAGACATGATACCCTGTCCTAAGCTGAAAAGGGCAGGCAATGTCCTTGCCAGCAGCAGCCAGGACACAGCAGTGAAGCGGGCAGGGCTACCGGCAGCACAGGGCGGGACCTGCGGAGGGTTGAGCAGGGCAGAAGCTGGTCTGGTTGGGGCTCGCCTGCCTGGGGCAGAGCTCCTGCAGCTTCTCCAGGAGTGAGATCCCAGCACCACCCTGGCGCACCACRAAATCTCAGGAAGCCCCGGGCCACCCGGAGCAGGAGCAGCACACCCAGGTTATTAAATGCAGACACACCAGGGGAAATAAGTCTACACGCACGAGCCAGGACACCTCCATTTCTGCAAAGAAAGAGCAGGCAGGCAGGTGTTACAGCACACCCGCCAGCCCGGCCAGCCCTGAGGATCACAGGCTGCAGCTAAACTTAGCCTGAGTGGTGACCGGGGGAGGCTCCCACACACTGCCAGCGCTGCCCAGGGAGGGGAGGTGGGTCTGCCCCGAGCAGCCCCAGCCCCCTGCAGAGCCCAGCTCCCTGGGGGCTTGGCCCCAGCAGGGCACCCCCAACCCAACTATGTCCAACCCCTCCTCCCCTACTGAAAAGGCTACGGCGGGTTTCACAAAAGCACCCAAGCATAAAAACAATTCACCTTAAAAGCTCAAAACCAGAAGGGATTAGAAAACAAAATAAATAGGGAACTGTCATCCAGGCTTGCTGAAATGTGGAATCCCCTTAGAGAGGCTGAGCAGGGAGAGGCTGATTCAGACCGATGTGGAGACCGGCAGGGTCGGGCTGCTCACGCCTTCCTCATGCTGCAGCTGCTGCATGGCTGGATCACACCCTGGAGCTGTGGTTACTCGAAAAATAAGGCTGCTTCAGGCAGCAGAGAGCAGCACAAGCTGTCCCAGGGAGGAAACGCAACCAGAGCAGCTGCTCACAAACGTGGTTTACAATATGCAAAGCAACAGGAATCACTACAGTCCCCAGAACTGCTATGTGTCCCCACGGATTTTAGAAGACACTTTCTGACACCCCGCAGCCCTCCCCGGCCTTGCGGCCAAGACCCCCCCCACCCATATAAAGCACCATCAGCCAAGGCGGGGGACACCAGGCTCCTTTGCCAGAGCCCACCCCTCGCTCTGCAGTTCTCTGCTCTGCTGCTCAGGTTTCCACTTGAAGAAAAAGCCACCTTCAAGCAGGATAGCTTTCTCCAGAGCTCCCCCGGGTCACACCAGGCGCAGCAACAACTTCAAAGCAGCATGCTGGCTCAGAGGTGCAACCTCCTATTTATAGCACACATCCGTTCAGGCCCACGGCGATTACCATCTCATCCACAGCTGCTGACATGCCAGCATCTACCTGGCACATCCCCTCGTGCCCTTGGCACACCACACAGTACCGTGGGTGCCCGCCTTGTTTTCGCTCGCTCCATGTCACTTCGGTGCATATCTGAGGCTGGGATCCAGGCATTCCAGCTGAAGCGCAGCCAGTGGCCCTGAGCCACGGGGAGCCCTGGCTCCCACCTAGCAACGGAGGCACAGGCGGCAAAGTTACCCAATACGGCACCGGGTTTGCCAGAGCCACCCGACACCCGGACATGCTCAGGTGATGCCTCGGACCCACACAGGGCAAGAGGAAGCAAAGCACAGGAAGGCCGGTTTCCATAAGCTGCTAAGACTGGTTTAGCCCGACCCAGACACTGATTTTTTTCACTATTTTCCTGCATCCCGGCCAGTGTGACACATGACCATCACGAGCAGATCTGAGCCACCCCGCTGCTCCAACAAAGGAATCATTTACAAGACGCTGCCCCGGGCACGTCTGTGGCTGAACTATGCCCAGGAGCCAGAGGAGCTGATTTCCTCTCTCAGACCCCCAGGGACCGCAGCCATGCTGAGCAGCCCGTTCAACACCGGGCTGAGCCCACACTGGCAGGATCTGGCTGCAGGCAGCCCCCTGCGGCAGAGCCCGGAGCCAGCACACACCCACGGGCACCAGCCTGGCACCAGCAGTCAGAGAGGGAAGTGCCAGGCTCGCAGAGGCTCACCATGTACCATCGGCCTCTYGGTATGGGGAGCAGCCCACCTGCCCATCATGCTCCTTCTGAAAAGCCGGTATGAACACTGGGTTTTGCTTAACATCACCTCCCCACACGGGCTGCACACTGGAGTTTCCAGCCACCTCTTGCTTTGAGTCATACTGAGCTTTCACAGCATTCAGTGAACTTTAAAGCATCATCTAACTACACTGATTTGTCTGAAACATTTTTAAAAGATGAGACTACCAGGTGTTGGCTATAAAGACTACCAGCAAGGAATATAATCTACTTGTTAGCACTAATTAAAACCACTGGCAATAAAAGCAATCCAAAGCAAAAGCTGGGGGGTGCTGATGATATGTTGGGGATTTTTCCCTTTTGCTCCTGACACACACAGAGGTTTAATTCTTTCACCGCTCCTGAGGAGCTCAACTGCACCGAAATTCCTGCGGCTTGGTTCATCTATTTGTTCTTTCCCTGTGAGCAGCACTCCTCCTCCTGCGGGTGCTCAGGTGGCACCTCTCTATAAAATAAAAGACTTTTGGAGGGTTAGACATGACCTCTCTTGCATTGCTGAGGCACAGTGAAAAACCTTGAACTGAACAAGGTTTGAGACCATGAAGCAAGATTCCCAAAGCCTGACGCCAGAGGGTTTACATGATGAGTTCTGCATGCCACAACATTTTTCCCTGACTCATTGAAAATCCTTATTAAGAAAGACCAGTTTTAGAAAGCTCTTCCTTCAACCGCATTAAGGCTTCTTGCTGATTTCCTCCTTGCTCCCACACAGAAGTAGTTTCAAACAAGAGAGAGAAAAAAAAAAAGCACATGTAAGGCAGCCAGTTCAATTGGAAAGCTTCCCTCCCCTTTGCAAAAAGGGAAAACAAAAAACCCACCCAGAACATAGTTATGACATTTACAGCTCTGTTTTGGAAGAACTGCAACGTGTAAGACGTGTTTGGAAATCAAATTCACAGCTGCCAGGCAGCCAGCTACAGTTTGCCCTATTAGGAAATAAAATAACCATATTTGCAGTAATTAAGACTGATGAGACCAAGTAATGACTGCAAGTATCACATCTGCTCCCCGTAAACGTCTTGACTAATCCGCAGGAATGGGTAGCCTACAGCAACCCTCCTCTGTGCACCAATGGCGAGAGCATGAATTGAGGCTACTTAGGCAACGAGGACTGTATCATCTCAAAACAGATCCTGCAGAAGACTAAAACCCTTTCCATCTCCTAGGTCCTACACACAAGCACTGTTATCCCTTCTCCGGAGGGGCCTGGAACAGTAAGATTTCAAGACTTTTAGTTACATAATGCAGCAAATTGCTGCACTTTTAAAAGCCCCAGATTGGCAGGACTCCAGAGCGGAAAGACAGAGGCTCACAGTTATAAAGCACTGCAAATGCCGCGAAATATTTCTGGGGCAAACCCTTTATGAAAGTGTCCTCACACCGCTCCTTTTCGGGGTCAGAGGAAGAGGGACATCCTCCGCGCACGCAGGAGGCTGTGCCCGGGCACCACGCACCTCTGCCTCCCCTCGTGCATCCCTCCACCTCAAGACCTTCCTACTCCGGGCATACGCTCACCTGGCATTTGCTGCCGTGTGAGCTTGCAAAACCTTTCCCACGGAGCAGGGCACTCAGAGCGGCTGGCAGAGCTGAGTCGGGAGAAGGGCAGGCTTCTGCGCTCGGCTGCAGGGCAGGCAGCAGAGCCCCAGCTTCTGCACCCGCAGCCCACTGCCACCCCAGAGCCCGCACAGGCTGGCAGGGCTGCCCTGTGCCGCTGCAGGCACGCTCCTCCTCAGCGGGCATGAAGTCCGTGGTGGCTCATCCCAGCACTGCTGCAGGCAGGCTGCCTCCACTCTCAGCCATTTGCTCCTCCTGCACTCTCCTAGCTCCAGAGAGGAACGTGGCAATGCCTGGAGTGGGATCTCAGCAGCAGCAAGATCCCCAGGGACGTCCCTGCTCCAAGATGGCCATTTGGGCTCCTCATGCCTTTGTCAGCTGGACCCGGCCTTCGGCCAGTGAACACCGGCACTGAAACACCCAGGCCAGGCAGGATGGGCACAAAGCTGCCCCTTGCCAGCAGCACCAGACACCGCTCCCCAAGAGGGCTCCCGCCTCGAGCCCTCAGCAGAGGGGAGGGACACGGGAGGGGGACGCTGCTCCCCGGGAGCCTGGCAAGTGCCCGTTCCCACCAGCCCTGTCCTGAAGCATTATCTGAACGAGAGCCTGAAACACTTCTACCCCTCCCTACCCCAGCCTCCCAAACTCAGTTCACAGCGATAGGCTCTTTCAGTGCTCAACACGCGGTGGGATAGCACGGGGCCACAAACACCCCCGTGGGACATTTGTCCACACGGGGAGTCAGCAGACCCCGAGCATCCCTTCTGGTCCCTGAAACTAAACTGAGATCTCGTACTTACTGCTGGGGAAATGGAGGTGCTGGCAATTGCGAGCTGTTTACAGCCGGTAACACTTTATAGCTTCAAATTTGGCCTTTTTCTGGCCAGAAGCAAGATGAAATAGAGATTGTTATGAGCTAATGAGACACCACTTTCATCAGTTTTAAGCGGGTTTAAAGCATTAAGCGTGGAGCTGTAATTCCAGCGAGGGCCCATAGCCGGGGTTTAACCTGGCGGCACATGGCCTACGTGACTCCCCAGCGCTTGCAAGGGCTCTGCACCAAGACAATAGTCGACTGAGGTCCTGCTCAGCCACAGCGTCCACTCGGGGGGTGAGGTGAGGTGAGGTCAGCAGCACGGGCAGGGTTTGCTCAAGGCCAGCAGCCCGCACGGGCGAGCTCAAGGTCTTTGCCAGAAGCATCCCGGCCCGGCCCGCTCCGCACCTCTCCCCACCGGGGACGGCCAGCACACCCTCAGACGTGCCCCGGTCTGCCAGCCCGGTGAGCTAACCTGGGCACGCAGACAGGCAGACGCCACGGGGCACAGCGGCCGCGCTGGCAGAGGCAGCGTTGGCAGCTGCCCTCCTCCAGCTCCCAGCTGCACCCCGCTGCGAGTCCCAGCCTGCAGAGGCACAGAGCAGCCCACTCACCCCGCCGGCGGCCGGCGCTCCCCGGGCAGGGCCAGAGGCCTTTCCTGGGCACCTGCCATGGGTCTCTCTGGTGGACAGAGCCCACCAGCCACCCAAGGACGGCTCCCAGCACAGCAGCCGCGGTGCACAGGCTGTGAAAGGCTGCGAGCTGCCTTGCAAAGCAGGACGCTGGGATGGTTTGTCAAGGAGCTTTGGGGGGGAACAACCAACCAAACAGAAAGATGGGCAGCTATTTCTGCCTACCAGACAGATACTAGACAAGCTCCCATCCTGGGCTGCCGTGCCCAGTTATTAGCACCAGTGATGCTCAGCCTGTCTGAGCAAGGACCATGTCTTACTGGTACAAGAAAGTGCAAAGTCAAGCTTAAGCTAGCTATCAACAAGACCAAGGCAGAAAGCCTGGCTTATTTCTATACCAGAGCCTGGCTGTGGCCATGGCTCTCCCAGAGCCCTCTGACCCAAAACCCTGCGGGCAGACCCGGAGGGGTTTGCAGGCAGGTTACAAGAATGTCATGTGAAGCAGCTCTTATGGGCATCCTCTGGGCTCATATTGGCTTCAACCCCAGGCGCAGCACCCAGAGCCCCCTCTCTAACCAGCCCCACAAGAGGATGGCTCATCCCCAGGCAGCGGGGGCTGGCAGCTGCCCACCCTGCACTCATGGCCCATCTCGCTGGTGACCCAGCTCTGCTGGCACTTCACTCCGGGGAGCTGCAGGGCTGCGGAAAGGCTCAGCTATGCTGGGGAGTTTCACAGGCAGGTTTGAAGGGACTCACCCAAAAGGCACAAGCTTAAAAAGTGCAGCCCGTACAGTACAAGATACTGTCCCTCCAGCTCAGAGGTACTGGGGATGGAGCAAAGGCACTGCTGGTGATACAGCCCCAGACTCCACTCATGCCACCGTCCCTAGGGGAAGGGCTTCCTGCAGCACTGGCTGTCAGCCCCCCAGTCTCAGGAAGGGACGGGGGGGCGCTCAGCTCCTATGCAGGGTTGCACAGTCCCACCCCAAGCACACACCGTGCTCTGCCAGGGAGCAGAGCCGATCCTCCCCGCACCAGTGGTGCTCGGGAACGCTCCCGGGACACCCTGTGCCCGCCAGGAAATCCTCAGAATGAGAAAAATGTGGTACCGAACAGCATCGGCATTCTTTCATTAGACACCCGCACCGCCAGCCAGGGACACAGCCACTCCGGGTTTCACGGCAGAGCAGGGTAGCAGAAGGCTGCAAAACCCCAGAAAGTCACAGCCGTCACAGTCAAAACGTAACTGCCCTAAGAGCAAGAGTCTGAGCTGTCTTTGCTCCCAGACACCGCCATATTATCGCTTCGTTAAAGCCCTCAAACCAGGGCCGAGGCAGTACAGGGATGGAGATGGGAGACTCTCACCAACGACCCAGCAGCACTCAGGTAACTGCGGTTTCAGGAATTAACTACAGCCCCACATGAATTTTCTTTGGCTACAGTACAACTACACTGCAGCAGCTTTAAGGGCACATTTGAAAGTGAGTCATACAGACACCACTGGAGAGAGGCTCCCACCTTCTTAAAGTCACTGTTATAGGCTGATTCCACAGAAGGAAATAGGAAAAGCCATAAAAGTGCAACAATGAGATTAGCACTATAGTGCTTAATGGGATGCAACTCGCCTCCCTTAGCCTACGTGCAGCTTTTCAACTCCTCATAAAGGATACATAAAATAATAGCGTGCAAGTCACCGGGTATTTTCCACCTTAGCTGCCAGATAAATCAGGTCAATTGTGTGAGATAGGAGCCAACAGAGAGCATATGCAACCATTCGCACCTCTTTCAGGAACCACCTCCTGGAAGGGGAGGATGCTTCACACCTTTCCTGCGGGGCCAGGAGGGGCACGGGCACCCCTGTGACTTTGGAGCAGCGAAGTTTGCAGTACACTATCAAAACACTTGTTTGTAATTAAGAGATCCATCACCCCAGTGATTACTCTAAGATTGAGAAAGCCCCCGAACAGGAGCTCTGGGGGTTTCTCTACACCTGCAGCCCGAGTCTGCCCCACACGCCCAGCACACACCAGCTATTCCGTGCACTGGCCCACTTCTCAGCCCTGCTCCTTTCCTTCTAGACACAGCCAAAAAAGCCTCAGAGCAAAGACACCCAGGAGAATCAGCCAGCACTAAATTACCTCACTTAGCATGAAAATAGGATGCTTGTGCACCACAAAAAGGCTTAAAGCTCACAGAAAAGCACAAAACCAGTATCATTAGATTTCAGGTTTCTTGTGATGCAACTAAAAAAACCCATCTTCTTTCCTCAGAAGAAACTTAAAGCCCAAGAACATCAGTAACCCTTGTGCAAAGTGCCCGGACCTCACAGGGTAGGGTGGGAGCCCGGCAGAAGGGGCTGTGCAGCACTCGGGCAACTTGCTGTCACAGGGAAGGACACAAATCCCACCTCTCCCGCTGCAGCTATAGGTTATCCACCATTTCCTTGTGATCCTCCAGTTCACGCTCATCCCCTTGCCTCAGGTCAACTTCCAATCCCGCAAGCATTGCTCACCCTTTTGTGACGCGTTTGCACATCCCTTGCCCGCAGGACCCCGGCCCGAGCCGGGACACCCGCCCCGGGTGAAGCACCCCGGCAGCACGTCTGCTGGGGTCCACTCACCCTCCACAGGAGCCCAGCTGCCACCCGGCCCCGCCTGGCTCCCCGAGCATCTCACCCTGGCGCTAGCAGACGCCTGCCACAGGCCACCGGGCCTTGCACAGAGCGGTTCCCGGGACCCCAGGCCGCGGCAAGCGCCCGCTGTGCCCAGCCGCAGGGGCAGGGGAGCGCTCTGCAGGAGCCGTCAGCTCCAGGAACGTTTCAACAGCCCCTCGCTGCCGAGAGCGAGAGCGCACCGGCCGCCAGTAAGCTCCAACGGCCACAGCTTCCTGCTGCCCGTCACCGCAAGACCTCGCCGGCTGGGTGACAGCCCACCTACACCCCTGAGAGGGGCTGTACACCTCGGCACAGGCGCACCGCTGTCGGGGACCTCGGTGCCTGCAGCCTCCTCCCTCAGCAACGCAAAAACGCGCATTTTAAAAGGTGCCTCTCCCGGGGCTCGAGCACGGTCCTACGGGCTCCTCCAGTGCAGCCTCCTCCCTGCAAACGCCCACCCCAACAGCCGATCACGGCGCTGGAAAGACTTCAGCGACTCACCCACCCCAGTGACTTCAAGCGCCCGAGGTCCAGCTCCCGAGCGCCTGCTAAGAGGAAATACGCGAGGGCCAGTGCGAGCATCCGCGTGGGGAGCGGCATCGCGATGCTGCCCCCGAGCAGTCGCAGAGGGCTCCAGCAGCGCTCTACACCAACACTGCCCGGCGGGGAAGGGAAGAGCCCCCTCCCACCCCCGGTACCGCGGACCCACCCTCGCTCGCAGGACACGCTTCCCACGCGGCTCCCGGGGACCTCGGCTGGAGCAGCCTCCCCGGAGCTCCCCTTCTCTTATCGGGTGCCAGAGACTCGGTTTAATCGCCTCTTCCCCCTACCGCTATCGGGCACTCGCAAGACGGTGCGGATGGTCCCTCCCGCGCAGCCCCTAAAAAAAGCCAGCCGAGCCTCCGGCGGACAGAGCGGCCGGGCCAGCCGCGTCCCGGCCCAGCGGGTCCCCTCCAGCCGCGCCAGGGGCAAGACTCGCCGGGCAGCGGCCACGGCGGAGGGACGAGGAGCCCAGCGGGGCAGGGCACCCCCCCGGCCCTGAAGCCAGCCGGGACCCCCGAGGCCACCAGCCGTTCCCCACTGCCCCCGGCCGAGCGCCCCCCGGGGCCCGCGCCCCGCCGAGGGAGGCCACCGGGACAGGGGCGGGCGGCGCTGCCCGCGGCGGGACCCGGCCCCAGGGCGCTGTTGCCGGCGGCCCGGGCGGCGGAGGGGGGGGCCTGAGCGCCCAGTGACTCCTCCCGCAAACGGGGTCGCTCTGGGCAGGGCGCGCGTGGGACCCTCACCCACGCGGCCGTCTGAGAGCAGTAACAAACACGGGCCCCCCGCGCACCCCCGGGCTGGCGGCGCCAGAGGGCCCGGAGCGGGGCACCCACCGCCCGCCCCGCCAGCGGGGAACTCCGCGGCCCGCCGAGCCCGGC
>JAYKAV010003266.1:687562-707774 GCA_035582835.1 Phoebastria nigripes | reverse complement strand
CCCCGGCCGCCGCCGCCGCCCCAGCCGCTCCGGCCCCCGCAGGTCCCGGTCCCCGCGGGTCCCGCGTGTGTCCACGGGCCCTTGGTGGCGGCGGGGAGCGGCGTTTTAGGCTGGTTCCGCCGGCAGCAGGCAGGAGGCCGGGCCGGATGCGGCCGGGGCTTCGCACGGCGCAGCATCAGCGTGGGGACTTTTCTTAACTTGTCCCGCAAGAGTGACTCTGTACGGGTGCTCCACCCGTGGGTGGTCGTGGGCGAGGAAGAGTGTGTCCCGCCTGCGCCCTGCTCTCCAGCCGGGGGTCACCTCCTCACGCTGCCGGGCCCTGCCGCGTCCCTGCTCTCACAGGGTCCTCGCCCTGCCGCGGGAGGACTCCCTTTGGGTGGAAACACTGCCAAGTGTCTTTATTAAAAACCATCAGCTCTTCTGTTGCCTGACTACGGTGCTTTACGTATTCACCACAAAATTTCTGACTGTTGCTAGCCTGAGCTGGCAGTCTGCTTTTCCACGAAGTCAGTGATGCGCGCTGCCTGTGGGGGATGTTTCTGGTGTATCTGCGATTATTTCAGAGGGAGCAAGGCCCGTGCAGCCCCTGCTACAGATGGCTACTGCTCGGTGCCCCAAGCAGCCGGGTGCCGAGGGCTGGGGACAAGCTGGATGCTGTTGGCATTCCCCTCGCAATTCAGTTTTGCGGGAGAAAATGGGCCCAGGTTCGGCATGCCCAATGCCTTGGTGTGTGGAAGAGGCCCTTGCTGAAAACGCGTCCGCATCCCAAGCAGAGCTCCTCACCCCCTGGATGCAAAAACTGCCTGTGGCACTGATGCGTCGAGTACTCTTCATTCCCCACGTGCACCAAACACTGCACAACAGGACGATTACCTGTGAATGTTTTTCTTGAGCTGCTCTCTCCGGCAGCCTAATGATGCTAATTGTCTTCTGGGTTGCATGTCTAATGCTCTAATTTGTTTTAGAGCCGAAAGAAGTGTGGTGTAGTTCAACTCAGAGCCAAGAGAGGGAAAGAAGGGAAAAAGCAGTGACACTCCGCAGATGGAGACCGGAGCAGCTGCAGGGGAGGTGCGAGCCCTTTCATATCAAAGGAAACCACTGCTCCTCGCCGTCGCAGTGAGCGTGTTTATGGGTGTGCTCTGTGCATGTCAAGGCACTTAATGGACCAGGTGCACTCGATAAAAGGAGACCAGGGACTACAACAAACTCATTCACCCACTTCTGAGGCAGGACACCGTAAACCAAAGAGCGAGTGGGTGGGAGGTTTTCTTGGTACATCTACTTCTGTGTGACTTAGCAGGGAGAGGTCTGCACTCTATTTTGCTTAGACAACAAGATGAATAATAATTTAAAAGGGCAATTTTGGATCAAACTCAAAGTGCCACTTAGCTTTGCCATTCTTTAACATCCTAACTAGGATCAAGTGCTCTGCACTGCCTGGGCCGACTGCTGCCAGCTGTAGGTGGGAAGTGCTGCGGGGGGATCCCAGCCAGGACACGGGCTTCCAGTTTCCTTTGATGAGACTCCGCGCTGCTGGGACGAATGAAGCCGTACAACAGCCGGAGAGCATGTCCTTTCTCTGGCGCTGCTGCACGATGCCCCAAGCATGGCCGTGTTCTAGAGAAATGCAGAAAATGAGAGGCCAGGGATGGCAGAGCTCAGGTGAGCAGGGAGCTGCCGGAGCAGTGATGGACTGGGATGGCAAGCGAGAAAGCCATAGGACAGCGCTGCTACTGCTGCTGCTGTTTCTCCATCTTGTGGAAGGTGGAAAGGAGTCCTTCCTGTTCTGTGCTGCTGCATTTTTGTCTCCTTTAAAAAACGGATTTAATATTAATCCCATTAGGAATTTTTTTCTTGTGAGGAAAACAGGATATTGTTTCAGGATATTGGGCAACAAAGCTGTCCTTGAAAAGCAACTCTAAGCAGCCTCGCAGTCTTGCTACTGCCTACATTTGTTGTGGACACTAATTGAGTTTAAAGTCTTCCAGAGCGCGAGAGAGGCCACGGCAGAGCAATTCAAGTTCAGGTTTTCTGTGTCCCGTTGTAAACACTAAGGACCTGTAGTAATCTTAAAATATAATCACTAGCTCTGGTTTCTCTTGGAATTAATGTTTCTAGCGGGTGTAAAACTCTAGCCCTCTCATCTGTCATGAATACGCATGTCCTGCTTGATAAGAGAGGTAACAACATGAGTCCAAATCCAGGAATTATTGGAAATCTCTTGGGAAAGTCTGTTCTTTTGAGATATCCATCCTAGTTTCCTGACTAGGCTTTGGAAAAAGGTTTTCTGAACTTCTGGATTCACATTTCACTTTAACTGAGCTTCCAGGCTTTGAGTTTACCCATCATAGCAACCCCGTGACAATGGATGGGGAAGAGAAGGCGTTGGAGCGCTGTCCTCGGGGAACACGTAGGTTCTGCCTCCATCGGATGATAATGGCACAACATTGTTCAGGGGTGTGTTGGTGTAATGGCCTCTGTCATTGTTTAGAAAACAGTCTGTCTTAGGAAGAAAGTATTTGCTGATAAGATGTTCAAAATGGCCAGTAATATGCCATAGAAAACCTTTGCAGTTGTGGTCGTCTTTATGCTCATTTAGGTCAACACTTCTCACCCATTTGGGCTCCTTTCGCTGCTCTGTCCTCTGCCTGCCGTCCCCTGGGTGCAGATGCTAGTGACCGCATCAGAAAGACCTGCATCTGCTGGCATGCCGGCGTTACCAGGAGTTGAGGTTTTTCTTACACTCACTCAGCACACTAATTGCACCCAATATGTTACCCAATGGTAGCAGAGCTAATTCCTTATCTAAATCAGTTGCAGGGGCACAGTGTGACCAGTGAGTGGTGAGACAAATACACTGATTTGGGGCATGAGATGATGTGTGGCCAGCAGAAAGAGGATGGTCTCACGTAGTCTCTCCCAGGAGCGCTGACTGAAGAGTGACTGCCACCTCCACGTGAGCCCCGGGAAAAGTGGGAACCAAGGAGGGCGGCGTGGGGTGGCAGCAGTCAGAGGCACGTGGCAGCAGGTAAGCTTGCCCCACTGTTGCTAGATGGGAAGAGGGTAACTGTGCTCTGCGGAGAACTTTGCCTGCTTCATTTGCTTTGGCCTGGCTTTTCTGCATCCTGCCTAGGAAAGACAAGGCTGCACCGTGCTGCCTGCCTGGCTCCAGCCCGCATCCTGGCAGCTGTCACGCCTGATCTTTGCTGCCAGGAGAAGGATGCTCTCCTTGGCGAGCTTGCCTAGAAATAAGGGATCCTCGACTGCATGGAGAGCACATAGCAAATGTTAAGAGACATCACACGTACACTGTGGTCCTCCCTTGCCCGTTGCACTGTGCCTCTTCCTCATCTTCTGGGGTGAGTGCTCTCTGGCTCCTTTCCGTGGGCCCCTCGTGCTGCAGCGTACACCAGTGTGTCGCCTTTTGCCAAGGAGCTTATCTGGCACAAGAAATAGTATCTCTGTTCCTCCTCCCTTGCTGTCCCTGGAGCCAGAGGAAAGTGATGCTGTTCGATGTAGTTTCCAATGCTAATTCGCTGCTCCATGAGGACTCGGGAGGGTCTCTGCTTGCTCTTCAGGGAGTGTGGGGGCTGCCGTCCTTCCCTGCAGATTGCCATCCCATATGTTTCCAGTGCAGTGACTCGTTCCTTCCACACGCTCCTTCCTCGTTTCCCGAGTGCTGGCCGCCTTACAAGCACATCTTGGCAGTGCCGGTCCTCCGCTCAAGTAAGCAGCTCATCCTATAGGGTCTATAGCAGGTGCTGTCAGCACCCCCGCGCAGGCAGGGGAAGGGGCCGACGCTTCCCCTGGCAGGAGAGGTTCAGTCCTCTGCGGGGAGGAGAATCTCACCCCAGGGAGTGACTGCACCTTTGCATGCGTGCAGACTGCCGGGATGGGGCATCACCATGTGCTGTAGGTGACACAGAGGCCCCGTCCTCAGGATGATGCTGGTGGATGAACACCCAACTGCAGCCCAGCTGCACTGCTGTCATCTTTGAGCTGGGGTCACCCAAACCAGTCTGACCAGCACGAGATCCTGTTCTGCTACATACACCAGATGCTGGGATCATCTTCCTCAAAAAGCTTTCCAGCAGACCTCAGGAGCCCTGAGGAAAGAGGCAGGGGTATCGGGTCAGGCCTCAGCGGTGGACGTACTTCTCACTGTGTCCAGCTCTCCCGCGGGATCGCTGCTGTCCCAGAACATGCTGTTTTAATGACTCTATTCCTGTCCTTGGGGTGGGGAGGAAAAGGTGGGGGCTCTGCAAATAATTTAACCATATCCTGCACCAAATAACTTCGTATGTCGATAACACTGCCTCACCTGCATTTTACTCTCCCTTGTATCCCTGCCCAGGGAGCCTGTTTCCGCCTTGTTTCATAGCCTGCTTTGAGTGATCCCCAGCTGTCAGAGGCTGGTGGCATTCATGGCCATGTCTCTTGGTCTTCAAACAGGCTGCAGTGCCTCTTGCTCTCCACATGATGCATCTTTAGGATCGGTTTCCACTGCTGGTGGGTTTGGTGACTGGGCTGCTTCTAGGGGGATGGCACCTTCAGTGATCTCATGGTAGCATCACCACAGGGATAAGCTGGAGCTCCAGGCTGCTCTCCAGCTCTGGTCCTGCTTTGCAGCATCTGTAGCAGCTGTTTCCTTGGGATGTTGCACAAAGCCCGACTCCTCTCTGTAGTACTTGAAATTTTTGGATCTGCGTCATCTTGAGGGAGCTTGGGGCACTCTCAGAGGTCTGAAAAGGAAGGGAGAGGAGTGCAGGCAGCCTGAGAGCCAAGAGGATTGCAGGCGGCCTGCCTTCCTCCAGGCATGGGGCTTGCCCAGCTGGCTCCGATGCCTGTGGAAATGCCTCTCGGCCCCCGGGTGCACTGCTCCCACCACGCAGTTGCGCAGGGTTGCCCGCAGCGCTGGGGCAGCTATTCCTGCTGCCTCCGGCGACCACCAGCCCTCAAGTGCTCCCTGGCTGGGGGGGATCACTGGGGAGGCCCAGTGCACTCAGTGCTTTGGCACATGAATGTGCGGAGTGCGGGGAGCCATGGGGCAGCGCAGCAGGGCCAGCAGACTCTGGGGCTCTGCCAAGCGCCACTTATGGAGGAGGAGGCTGAAGCGGGGGGTGAGCACTGGCCAGGGCGAGTGCCACGGACCTGGGTGTGAAACGCTGCACTCCCAAACCCCGCAGTCGGCCTCAGCCTCCGTCAGGCCACTCCTGGCTGATAAATAGGGCTGAGCACTCCCGCCCCGTGGTGTGCAGCGGATGTCTTGCCTGGCACGCTCCCCTCCCAAACCGCGACGTGGCTGAGGACTGCTGCCGAGACGTCATGGCTGCGTGAGTCCCTGAGGAGGCAGCGAGCACTGAGCCAAGCGCCTGCCGAGAACAGACAAAACACAACCCCCAGTATTTGTTCTGAAACCTGCCCAGAATTGCTTTGGCCTCGATGAGACTGGAGGATTATTTTCCTTAAGTATTTTTAAACCTGGAGCCTGGCAAGTACCAGAGGGCTGGGATTTCCTGGCTTGAGCGCACAGGTTGTGGACGGTAAGGAGCCTGCTCCTGCCACTCCACCTGGGAAGCCCTGACTGCCAGCGTGCGGCTGAACCAGGACGACCCAGCTGGCAGGCGCTTGGGAAGGAAGCCACCTGCAGAGCGGGCCGTGCGTGCCGCCCCTGGGCTCCGTGCGTGCAGCGCCCCAGGGGCTGAGCACCCGTCTGTCCTCAGAGGAGGCACCGAGCCCTCTCCCTCTGCCAGGCCAGCACCAGTGCAGAGCCCCGTGCCACAGGCGCTGCCCAGCCTGGGCTGCTCCATGTCTAGGCGACCGTCAGGAAGGAAGGGCAGAAGCTGCAGAGAGGAGGTCAGGGACATGCTTACTTTCTCCTGCACCAGTAAGGGGGATGCAGAGCCCGCGGGTGAGCTCCTGATGGTTCAGACTGGGTGTCCAAGCAGGAGCAACTCTGGAGCCGCATTCATGTCTGTGGAGTGAACATCACCCTGCTCGTGGGGCCATGGGGAGGCAGGGCGGACATTAGTCTGTGTGTCTGTCCACTGGCAGCCCTGCCCAGGTGGCCCCGCACAGCACCCCGCAGAGCCTCTCACCCACAGGGATGGCAGCAGCCGCGTGGGACCATCCAGCGCCGCTCTCCCTCTCCGGGTTTGCAGTGGCCAGAGAGAAGGGCTGGCTCAATACCTGAAAGGTCCCCTGAAATAACCCCCCAGAGCCCATTGGGTGGTGAAAAGGGAGAGAAAGGCGGCACCTGCGGCAGGCCGTGCCAGCAACGCCCCAGCCGGAGTGGCCGCCTGTCCCCTTCTCTGCAGGCACTGCTTCCCTGGCAGCGTCCCAAGCACCACCACACCGAGAGGTGCCCCAGGGCACGCTGAGCGCTGCTGTGCTCTGTGTCCCCGAGATCACCGGGCATGGGGGACAGTAAAGCACAGCTCGGAGTAGCGGTGAGGCTGCTCTAATGCAGGTGCATTTTTTAAATACCCTGCTGTTCGCCCACAACCCCGCAGGCTGCATGGAAGCGAGCATGGGTGAAAGGAAAGCGAATGCAGTGCTCCGCACGCTGGCAGTTTCTTTGTGGCTGAGTTTATTGGTGCTGCTGGCTCAGTCTTTCCCTTGCTGGCAGGACCCGGCAGCAGGACAGCCACGGTTTGCTCCCATTCAGCGCTGGTGAGCACACGACCTATTGTGTGCATGTGTAAATATACATTTGTACTGCTTGTTCCAAAATCCCACTTGTTCCGTTCCCAAAGAGCCAGCACTGACAATGTCAGGAAAGCCTCCATCCCCCCAGCTTTGTTCAACCGTGCTTGTTTGGAGGAAAGATCCCTGGAGAGGAGCTCACAGCCGCTGCATGCCCTGACACAGACTTGCTCTTGACAAGGAGCAGCCCCCGGCTGCAGGCAGAGGTGGGGGAGCCCGCAGGCTCTGCTCCCTCCCAGGGCCCAGCTCAGCGTTGTTCCCAGCCCTGGGAAGGAGGGAGCAGGGAGCAGTGCCCATGGCTGGCGGAGCGGGGAGAGGAGGCAGTGGGGCCCTGGGCGCTGGCCAGAGCCCGTCCCACAGGCTCGCTTGGGAGCTGGCTCCTTCTGAAGTGGGTCAGGTCCCTTCCCTGCACAAACACAGGCCTAAGTCCGGCACCACCAAAGTACACCAAAAGCTGGAGGCAATCCTGGCCCCAGTACAGGCTTTTGGGACTTTGCCTTTTGCTGCCACGGAGGCCGGGATTTCATGCCCTGCTGGCAGCGAGGGTCGGAGCGGGATGCAGGTGGCTTTTCCCTGGGAAGCGGCTGCTGCTTCATCAGGGACCTGCCTGCTGCCGCACCCTCCTCCCGCCTCTGCCCCACTGGGACGCTGTGCCCGCTCTGCCCGCAGCCTCTCCCGCTCTGCAGATCCCACTCCTCTGTCTCCTCTTCACCCACAGCCCCCTCACAAAACGTCCTTGGTGTTTGTGCTGCCGCGTGGCTGGCTGTGCAGCCGGTCTGTAGGAGATAGTGCTGTTGGTAGCAGGGAGCAGCAAAGAAACTGTTGTGGGGGAGAAAACACATTTACAGACCCTGAGCCCTCCCTTCCAAGTCCACGTTACCAGGGATAAGGTTTGGGCAAATACTGCAAAGTGTCCGTCAAAACTAGCTCTCGCTGGCAAATTCAGTTCTGCTTTCTTCACGTGCTTTTTGTGTTTAGTTTACACAAACTCTTGTGGCTGAGCTGTACAGGCAGAAGAAGTTGCATAAAGCAATTTAATGAGTCTTACGTACAAGCCAGAACTGCTTCCTCACCTGGGCAGGTGCTCCGTGAAATGTCTTTTGACCTACCCACGCACCACGGTGGCACAACAGCCCATGGCATGAACGCCGGCATAGGCGCAGGGCGCGTGCACGCTCTGTCTCCAAAGAGCCTCAGAAGAAAATCCTTGCAACAACCACAGTCACCATCTAAACAAATCCCAGATCTTCCATAAACAGACAACAGGGTTAAATGTGCCTAATAAGCTGCTCATTCTGAATTATCATCCCTGCTCTAATAATAGCTGATAAGCTAGTCTTTTGTGGGACAACAAACATTTCTGTTATTCCCCAAGCCCAACTTCGGGATAAATAAAGCCAGCCCTTGTTTTTAAGCAGGAGGTCATGCTCCATCTTAGGATAAAGGCGCTGCTACCCTTTCCCTGCTTTACAGGCTTTAAAGAACAAAATGTATCAAGTGATACAGAAAGTCAGAGAAAATTAGAGTAGGAGCAGCTAAAGACAAGTCAAACATGCTGGCATTAAGCTCCCTTCACATGTGTGTTTAGCAGATAATTTGTTATCATCCCAGTCCAAAGTTAACCTGCTGGAAAGCTGCTGTGGGAGAGTTGGCTGCATCTGCAATGTTTTAGATTTCAATGTTTCAGCTGGGTGCAAACAAACAAAAAAATGCTATAAAAATTTGTTTTTGATTAAACCTATTGCTGCCGGGTACAAATACTTATTTTCTGGGTGGAAGTTCATTGGGGCACAAGCACCAAAGATCATTAATCCCCGGTAAAACAGAGACTTTGTGCCCAGTGCCATGGCTCGGCCAGCAGCAGCTCTCGTGGGGCCGGGTGACGCTGCCCTGCGGTTTCCACTTCCCCATCCCAAACCAGAGGGATGAGGGAGGAGGAGGAGGATGCTGGGGTTTCCTACCGCCCTCCGGCAGCCCCAGGCTTGGGGGATCCAGGTACCGGCCCCCGGTGGGCCGGGGTCTCACACAGCCGTGCCAGCTGGGCAGCCGCCCTCCCTCCTGGCAGTGCTCCCGAGCTCCCCGTGCAGCTCCAGGTGCCCCAGTGCAGGGGCGATCTCCATCATCTCCATCTCCTTGGGGCTGCGGGGCCGCGGCAGGAAGCTGTGGTCGCGGCTGTTTTTCTGCCCTAGCTCATCTGCTATTCTTACACACCTCGGGGGGGTGAGCCGTATTTTCACTGCCTCAGAGACGGGATTCGCCTCCGTTATGCCTCAGAAAAGCAGCTGACTGTGTTGCAGGGAGCCGAGGGAGTGGAGGGGGAGGCGCATGGTCTGGCCTCACAGGAGACGTTTGTCACGGGGCCAAGCAGCAGTTGCAGACCCCCACTTCCAGGTCCCACCAGCATCCCAGCCGCCAGCCCCCACTGCCTCCCTGGGATGCCCTGACTATGCTCCTCTGGGATATCTGGGGCTCAGCTCCCCTGGGATGGGCTCTGCCGAAACCAGCCCACACAGGGGGAGCCCAACACCAGGGGCACACGGTGGGCAGCTGGCTCCCAAGTGCTGCGTGCCGGCCGGGCAATGCTGTGTGCCAGGCTGCGCAGTCGCCTCTCGCCTCTGCCCAGGGAGGCCATCCCTGGGACGAGACCCCAGCCCCAGTGCTGCCAGGGGGCAGGAATGGCCACGCTGTTGCCTGCCAAGCCCCCTCACAGCCCCAGGGGCTCTGCGCCCTGCCACAAAGCCCAGGCACCACATCCCAGCCTCTTGTGTACCTCGGATAGCCCCAGGTCCCAAATGGCACCAGCCACCCTTGGCTAACCGACCCCTCCTCTGCCGTCTGGTCTCAGACCAAGCTTCAGCAAAGGGATGTCCTGGGCAGGTCCTCATGTGTTGCCAGCCATGGCACGCTGGGACTATATGTGCACGTGGCTGTGTAATGCTGTAACAAGATTACACTGTGACATGATGGCTGTGAAATAATCCACAGTATCATTCAGTAAATCCCGGGATCCAATTACCCTTCCACATGACACCCCTTCCTGGGTGCGGGGAGGCCGGGGGGCTGCAGTCCAGCGCCCTGCCCCTCCGGCAGCCGCCTGCTTGGCTCCTCCGCTCCCCTGCACCTCTCTGCCTTGGTGTCATTTAAGATTAGCAAAGTTTGTGTTACCCTGCGGGAGCCCCAACCCTCTGCCAGGCTCTGTTGTGTTTTCTCGCCCGGCTGCGTGCTCCCCAGCACCGCGCTGACCTCCCTGCCCAGCCAGCCCCGTGCTCTCTCACCGCCCTGGTGGCACTGGACCCAGTTGAGCTGGTGTTCAGCTGGCTTAGGCAGCGATGCCAGCCTGCCTGGGACAGGGAGGGAGCTGGCCTGGCTGGCCAGGAGGTCTGCAGGATGAGGGAGAGGTGAGCAACGCCGCCCTGTTGAGCCTGGCTGTGCAGAGAGCGCCAGCACGCACCCTGCCTCCCACAGCAGCACAGTTGTTTGCAAACAGTTTTCCAGGGCATTTTCCTTGTCCCAGCAGCAGCTCCCTGCAGTCAGCGTATCCCTTTCTGTGAGAATAAAGCCCGGGGCACAGGTACACCAGCACTCCCCGGCCCTGGCAGCAGTGTCAGGGCACGCACGATGCCCCGCGGCTGGTTCGGCGCGCTCTGCTGCAGGCGCCACGGTTGCTCCTGGCCCTGGCAGGTGTTCAGACACCAGCACTGCTGCCAAACCAGGCAGGGAGTGTGGCCAGCTGCAAATTTCAGCTTCATTTTTGGAGCCTTTGAATTGCTGGCCAGCTGCCAGGTTTGTTATTTGTTAGTCTAAGTATTTTTTTTCCCAAGTGAATTTCAAGCTGCCAAGAGGAGCCGGGCAGAGGGAACTTGGCGGGGGTCCCTCGGCATCCTCAGTGCCGGGGGAGTGGGGGCAAGGGCAGGATGCTGTGGCATGGTCCGCTCTGCCCGGGAGACCCCAGGCGGTAGGGCAGCGGGCTGCGGCGGTGCCAGCAGAGCCCTCACACCAGGAAACCTTGAATTTCACCTCAGCTGCGGAGGCAATACAGCCAAAACTCCCACGCACAGGGCAGAGTTCATGGACCAGTCTGTCTGGAGCAGGGTCTGCACCTCTGCAGACCCCTAATGCCACACGGGCCTCAGTGAGGTGTCAGAGGCTTGCAACCCCAGGCACGGAGCCCCAGGGTGAGCAGGAGATTCATAACACCCGTTTCTGTCTGAAAAATCCTGGGGTCCTGCCTGAGCCAGGCCTGAGGCCATGCCGAGGCTGAGGTCTGTGTCCCAGCTGGGTCTGCTCAGCTGGATGCTGGAGCCCACAAAGGTGCATCCTGGCCATGCACGCAGACCCCACGCTGCCCGGCCGCCCTCTGGCACCGGGGACTGCTCTGCAGCTGCAGCTTTGTGCTCGGCCAGTTCGCACTTGCTGAGCCCAGGGGTGCAGGCAGCTCCCCTGGAAAGGCACCCGGCTCCTGCACCCAGCCATGCAGCTACAGAGGCATGGGCAGAGCTCACGGGAGACTCGTGCTTGCCGGGCGCCRGGGTGGCCCTGGGAGCCGGCGGGCAGCCACCGCGGCGCCTGCGAGCTGCCCCGGCAGGCAGCTGCCCCGGCCTCCCAGCCTGTGCGAGCAGAGTCAGCGGGGATCAGGAAACAAAACAAAACAGGGGCAATTTGCAGGGGAAGAAATTGCTTTTCCACCTTGGAAACCTGAGCCTCAGATCCATTTCCCTCCAGAGAAGGGAAACAAAAGCTTTGGGATGGAAGGGCCAGGTGGCGGCCTCAGAAGGCAGGGGAGGAGAGGGGCTGGGACAGAAGATGGCAGGGAGCTGTGGGGCAGGGAGCCGTGGGACCAGGGACGGGACCGCGGCCGGGAGGCAAGTGCCAGCAGGAGGGAGCCTGCCCGGCTCTGGCAGGAGCAGGGCGCAGGCGACTGGAGCGTGTCCTGTCGTCCCCCCCGCACTTCCCAGCTCCCTGCTGCCTTCCCTGCCATTGTTCGGCAGCCCCGGGGGTGACGCACAGCGTGGAGACCGGCTGCCCTTCCTCCCTGCCTCCTGCCTGCCCTTCCGCCCCGGCTCCCGCCCCACCACCTTGCAGGCGATGCCCATGCCCAGCTGCCAGGGCGCGTGCCACTGCTCCCCAGGGACGGGGGACGCGGCACCCTCCCCTCCTGCCTGCCCTGACACCCAGCCGCAGTGAGGAACAGCCACTGGCTCATCCCAGGATGGGGTGGCAGTGACCAGCACCTCCCCAGGAGCCAGCCCAAGGGGGGAACGGGGCCAGGATCTGGCCCCACACAGACAGGGATGCTCACAGCAGTCAGCGGCAAGGGGCTCTGGCGATCCCCTGGTGCCCCACTGGCCTCACTGTTTAGATGGATAAAGCCTCCATGATCCCATCCGCAGGCAAAGCCATTTCTGTCACATTACTTCATTCCCCTGACATTAACGTGGTGGATTTTGTAAGGAGACCTTTCCACAGAGTTGTCTGAGTGTTATTCCTGTGGCTCAGCAGCTGCTGCTCGCTGACTACCACAGCCGTGTCAATGTGTCTCTCAAAAAGGCAGACCAAACCCATCTGATGACCGTGCCTCACAGGTTGCAAGGTTGCTCCTGCCAATGGAGCGGGAAAGACATCGGTACCCCAGCGCACGGTGCAGTGGCCTGCAGCTCTCTTCTGGGGGGACAGTCCAGATCCCAGGAGATTATTCCCTGTTCAGGGACCCCACTAGCACTCCAAGCACATAGCCGGCAGCTCGCAGGCTGGGCAGCCTCACACCCAGCACGAGTACCAGGCAGAGGGATACACAGGAGCCCCCAGCGCCGTGGCTCCAAGTGCCAAACGAGCCTGAAAGATTAATGACCTTTTTTTAGTGTTTGCTTTAGGCAGAGCCGTCACTGCAAACCAGAGCGCTTATGCTCCAGGGCTTCGTTCAGATAACGGTCTTGTATGAGATTGAGCTCCCCTGGTGAGGTGCAATTTGGAGAACTTGAATGGGGGCTCCAAAACTGGTTGCAAAGAAAGAGATTAAGATCAGTATTTGTCCTTTCTTTTGCTTTTTCCTTCCTACCAGAGCAAAAATATTCCTGTTTATTGCCATAAGCCCTCGGGGGCTATATGGTAAACTCCCAGTGGGAATTACTGTCTCAAGAGATCAGAGATCCCGAGAACACCCTCTTGCCAAATTTACAGTTACTGTTAGCTCTAATCAGCCTTGTTTATCTCTCCCTGCAGTGGTATTTGGGAAACTAGCACAGGTCAAACACGGGACAGTTCCCTCATTGTTACCAGATATCCGAAATCTCCCTTCAGGCCACACTGAATCCCTTAAGGCGTGGACACCTTCCTCACGCCTTCTCCTGGAGCCTGGCTCTGGGCTCCTGTATGCCCGGGACCAGTGAGCAAATGTGCAGCTCCTGCTCAAACAGCGCTGCCAGGAAAGGGCCAGGTAAGGAATACCCCCTGGCTGCTCCTGGTGCAGGCACCCCGTAATCCCAACGGCAGCGCAGCTCCTGCAGCCACCGGCAACTCCAGCCCGGTCCTGCTCGGCGGAGCCATGGGACACCGCATGCAGCGAGTGCCAGCGCCGGCCGCAGCCCCCGGCCATCCCAGCCTCTCGGCCCCTGCCTGCTCCTGAGAGCAGGGACGGCTGCGACGCCTGTGCGCTCACACCCTCCCTACTGTATATTCTTCCTAAGAAAATAAAGCATCACTGTCCTATTAATTATGTGAGTTATGGAGCAATATTTTTCCCAGAGTCACCTACTGGTTCACATATTCATTTTCCAGGCAGCTTAGCCAGTAGCCTGGCAACACGGTGACCTTATGCTCTGCTCAGCTTTGAGCGTTTTATTAGCCACACTGGACTCTCTCCACCGCTCCATATTGCTGAGCCCCTCATTAGTACAATTAATAAGCCGCTTCTGTCAAGTCAATCAAATGCCAGGCTCGACAGCAGGAGAAAGCTTTGGCAGATCAAGTAGGGGAGATTCTGGGTAGCACTGGGAAATTGCAGGAAACCTTTCATCTCCCCCAAGGAGCCGAACAAGAATGGAATTGTGGGATTGGGATTCTCTCAGGTCATGTTTATTTATCGCCGGCTCGTTAGTATAATAAATCAGGTCCCCTGTCACTTTGAATGAAGTCATAGGTTTGCTAGAAGGAACTTGGCAGAACACCTTGATATTATTAGTGATGGTGCGGACAAAGCCTCATGAAAGGCGATGCCCTGGCCGGGGTGCACAGGCACCATCACACGCACCAGCTCATCCCTGCGCCCTGCCGGCAGAAGGCCATCGCCAGCCTGGGCTGGCGCGGTCATCCCAGGGCAGCACCCAGGGACCGGGATGGTCTTGGGACACACCGTGCAGCACAGCTGCAAGGCGCCGGCAGCACAGCTGCAGCGCGATATGTCCCAGGTACCTAATAGCCGCAGGAAGGGATGCTTCTCCCAGCTCCTGCTGCCTGCGCCAGGATACATGCACGGTGGGAGACATTGCTGTCCTGGCCCTGCTCTCCTCCTGCTGCCTGCGCATGTTGCCAGGATGCGGCCAGGCCAGAGCAGAGCACTGGGCAGGCAGCGCGGGCACTGGTCCTCCGCCGGCAGTCACGTGTATCGGGCACATGTGACGGCGCTTTGCCCTTCACACCTCTCTGCGTCCTGCCAGACTTTGCCCTGGCTCTGACGTCGGCGTGCTCTTTGGATCCCGCATTGGCTCTGGGAGCTCCTGTGGCCGTGGTGCCCAGAGGTGCTGGGCAGGACACAGCTGCCGCTGCGGGGCAGCCTGGCAGCAGGCAAAGGCCCGGTGCTTGCATGGCTGCACGACTGTGGTTCCTGAACCTAACTGGTCCCTGTGTCCTCTGAGCAGGACCTGCCAGCAGCAAGGGACCAGGAGATGGCTTTGCAGAGCCTTCAGCATGACACCTCCCCCTGAACCGGGCACCCCGGCCAGGGTGGGTGGGGCACGGTGGTCTGCCGGAGATGCTGAGGAAGTCACGGTCTCCTTGCCTGGATCCCGTGCTTTTCCGCACCAGAGAGCAGATCTGCAGGGTGGTTCCTATCCTATTGCTGGAGGTAATGCTGAGTGGTGACGAGGAAGAGCTGTGACTGGTCTTCGTAGTCTGAGTGCCCCAAATAGAGCAACATCACACGTGTATGTCCCAAAAATGTTCCTAAAATAAACTTCCCCAGGAAATCCTTTGATCTGGTGTGACGATGAAAACATAAATTTGAATAAAGTCAGATTTTTTAAAAGATTAATTTCCATTTAGTTTAAATATAGCTTAAAGGTTATAAAACAACATCTCTATTTTATTGTTCAATTTATAACAGTATTTGGTCTCCACACTGGGATAAATACTAAACTGTTCCTAATTTATTGCTCATAGACCCACTTTAGGGAGACAGTTAACTCCTGATTTCATAGTCTCTGAGCTGGGCCTGCACTACCGTTGAAATGCAGGGTTGCCTGACTCAGCTGTGTGCTGCAGGAGCCTTCCCCAGGCCAACCCGTCCCCATCCCTGTCCCCATCCCCTGTGCAGCGTTCCATCAGTAACGGCCCGGCGCCATGCTCGTGCTCATTAGCTCTCTTGACTCCAGCTGACCCATAAATGTCAAAGGAAACAAACAAACTGCCAGGAGGAGAGGGAGAGGAAGGGCTGTAGGTGTTGGCCACATGCCTGCAGAGCCAAGCCGGGCTCCAGCTGAAGATGCTATTGTGTTGCAGTGATTTCCCAGGAAAAACAGGCCTGGAGATCTCCTTACTGTTCCTGGGAAGCGCTTGGTGACCGGGAGGGTGTGGATTCAGGGCGGGGGCAGCCTAAAGGCTGCAGGGGTGTTTGGTGCTTTTGCTGTTACTTTATGACGATGCCATGAATGACACCACGAGCAGACAGGATTGCAAAACCACAGCTCTGCATCTCCTGGCTGCACTGCAGCAGCACTGGACAAGGTGCCGGTGCCGAGCTCCAGCACGCACGCCGTGGGACCGCTGATGGCCGGCAGCGCTGGGGCTTGGCTCCGGCTCCCGACCAAACAACGGGTATTTCAGAGGATGTGCAGGTGCTGCACTTGGGGAGGCGCACGCACACAAGCGCTCACACAGGCACGGCAGCTCCTCAGCTGCTGCACGTCAGCAGCTGCGGGGTTGTGTTCCTGTAGCCACCAAACCAAACGGACCTGGGGCCGGGGAGGAGACCATGGCGGTGGAGTGTCTCCGTGCATGCTCCGAGCAAGACCTGCGAGCCCTGGCCAGGCCCACAGCTGCTGTTCTTTGGACTCTGCCACCCCTTTGAAGGGCCGTTTGCAGGCAGGGTGGCTGTGGGAAGGTCGGTGCCCAGCTCCCAGAGCACTCGCCCCTTCCTGCCAGCCAAACAGTGCCCTGCTCACAGGGCCCACGGGTGCACAGAGCCAGGGTCACCTACTTGAATCCCGCCCCTCGGGGCTGGGACGATACAGCTGCCCTGGGAACGGGCTGGAGGAGAGGGGGCCACTCCACCAAGCCCCCACCCAGAGCCCAGCCGGGCCCCAGCCCCTGGACCATCCTCGCTTCTTGAGCAGCCCCATGCCATCAGGAGGGAGGGTCTGCGGGTGAGGGCGTCCTCCCCCACAGTTCCAGGCCTCTCCAAGGCTTCTCAGGCAAATCACTTGCATCTTTCGCATCTTTTGCAAAGTCTGGCCTAAATAAACCATCGCCTGAGCATCCTGTGGATCCCCAGTCGCTGCCCACTGCCTGCGTGGCAGCATGGCAGGCCATCTGGGGACACAACGCTCTCACCTTCCTGCACCACAGGGGACCCTGCTGCATCCACCACCCCTGGAAAGCCAGTAAATGCCCCCTCCCTCCTTATCTTCCCTTTAGCAGTGGGGGTCTTGGCATCTCCTTAGCCCCAGTTTCCTCTCCCAGCTCTTGTTGACACAGTGGCTGCGGGAGAACAATGGGGCCAAGGGCGGCAGAGTGACACCCTGCCCCTTCCTCTGGCCGCCCACTCACCTTCCCGGGCACGGCCGGGGCACTCAGGCCCCAGGGACCCGCGGCATGGCCGACGAGGTGGCGGCACTGAGGCGAAGCCGGAGCAGCCTGACTGCACAGGGGAGCCGCAGCCTGGGCAGTCTGGTGCTGCCCCATCCCAGCAGCGCAGCATCGGGCATGCTGCAGCACGGGGCCACCCCACACCGCCCGGATGCTGGTGGGAGCCGTCCCAGTGAGGGGAGGGATGCAGAGGTACCTCTGCTGGCGAGGAGCCCCCAGAGCCAGGAGAATGGGGCTGAGAGGGGGACAGGGGCAGATGTGGGAGAAGGTGCTGGTCAGGGAGTCGGAGGAGAGAGAGGCTTTTATTATGGGTTATCGGCCAGGCTGACACCCTCCGCCTTCCACCAGAGTCGTTGGCAAGAAGAATGATATTAAATAAAGAGCTCGTTTCAGCCCGTGCTTGTCAAGGCCGGCAGGTTTAAAGATCTCACCGATTTTCCAGCCTGCGAGGAACAGGGAGGTGAGCTCGCTCTTATCTGGAGGGAGTGCTGATCGGGAAGAGCCTTGCGTGCTCCCGAGGAGCGGCCGGGCGCCCAGCCGGAGGTGCGGCAGACAGCGCCCAGCCAAGGTCCGAGTCCTGCTCCGACCGAACGCCGACGCTCCCGAGGGCTGCGAGCAGCCCGGCACCCCCCGGCACCCCCCGGCACCCCCAGCCCGGAGCAGCCGGGGGTTTGCGCAGCACGCCAGGACCACCCGGGCTCCTCCGCCGAGGCTCGTGTGCCATCCAGTGGCGAAGGCCGGCCCCGGCGCAGGCTGAGCTTTCCCGCGCCGCGGCTCAGCGCCGGGAAGGAGGGAGCCGTGCTGGGCTGGAGCCTGCGGAGCACCTCCCCGGGCAGGACCCTCCGCAGAGGCTGCAGACGGCAAGGGGACGCGCTGAGCCCCCAGCGCCGCCCGGCCACGGAGGCATGCCCGGGCCCGGACTGCGCCTGGCAGGGCCGCGGGGGCTCCGGCAGCCGCTGCAGCAGGAGCCCAGGCCTCCACTCGGGGTGCTTGGGGAGGAGGAGAGCAGGCCAGGCACTGGGAGAGGAGAGCGGCCCGAGGAGGCCGAGCAGGGCTGGGCTGCAGCAGAGCCTCCTGCCCCTGCCATGGGGGTCCGGGAGCGACCTGTGCTGAGCAGGAGGGAGACTCCTCATCTCAGGAACAGGGAGCTGCGCAAGTCCTTCCCTGGCGAGCCCCTGACCACTCCTCACCACTCATCCACAGCCAGGGACAGGACAGAGATTGAGTGCCTCCCCCATGCTAAACCACGCCGGCACTGCTGGCCAGGCTGGAAGTGCCTCCCGCGGGACCGTTTTGGCTGGTACCGGGTGTGCCACTTCTACCTACTCCGCAAGGGTTTGCGCCCACTTCAGCACGGTCGGCAGGGCTGGGACTTGGGGTACCCAGACGGAGGCGCGGGCAATCCCGGGCGCGCAGGAGGTGCACTGCATACAGCATCAGCCGTGCGTGTGCAGATGGCTCCTAAACTGATACTGTGGGCAACTGTGCAGATCTCATGGGAGCTGTGCCGGACTGGGGCTGGCACAAGGAGTAGCAGGGAGAGCTTTAAGGAACTTGGCTGGTAAAGCAGGGCCCCCAGCAGCAGCAGTTGCAGCTTGGTAAAACACAGCAGGCTCCTTTCTGCTCCAAGACATTAGGAGTAGCTCAACAATTAGGACTTGCTTCTATTAATATGCAAATTTCTGCTGCCATGGCAATACTCTTATAAATGCAAATTGCAGTGGGAACCATTGTTGGAGAGACCTGTGCCAGGCCCCGGACTTTGTTGGAGCAGATGCTCCTAATTGAGCTCCCCCGGAGCTAGCGGCCCTGGGCAGCCAGGGACAGCACTGCCAGCAGCCACTGTGACACGGACAGCAGTTTTCCCAGCTGGCAGCATCACTGTGGTGCCCCTGCCCCTGCACAGAGCTCGGGCCTGTTTGCACAGATGCTGACGTGCCTGCCAGCAGCAACAGGCAGGGCGGTCTGGCCTCGCTTCTCTGTGGGAATCTCCTTCCACCTGCCACCGGCATCTGATTCCAGTTTCCGCAGCAGAAGCCATGCCCTGAGCTGCTCTGAGAAGCAGGGATGTGTGCAGCTCCCTCGGCCAGGGAGCTGGGGAGAGCACATCTTCCCCATGCAGCCAGACTTGCCTGCAGCAGGACCTGGCTGCTGCCCAGCCTTACTGCAGCCTGCCTGGGGAAGCTGGGGCTGGCCCAGGACCGCAGGCGCTACAAGCGCCAGCACCAGCTTGCCCTGCTTGCGGGCACTGCTGAGCCGCAGATCCCGACCTGAGGGGAGGAGGGATGTTTTCTCCTGAGCCTGCTTGGGACAGAGCCTCCGGCAGCCTCACGCCAACTGGGCGGGCTGGGTTTGCCACAAGCTACCAGCCCTGCCACCTGCTGTGGGCTGGGCCCCACACCGCAGCACCAAGGGCTGTGTGCAGCCATGCCTGCAGGGCTGCGGCGGCGGGCATGGTGCCCGCGCCTAGCCCACCCAAGGCCTGATGCAGTGGGCAGCCAGACCCTGGGACAGCAGGGCCATCCTGCACACGCGACCCTTCCCGGTTGGGGCCAGGACCACGAGGTGGCACTGCATGAACAGCATCAATGGTGCCCGGGACTCCCACCACTGCCCCAGCACAGAGACCCCTCAGACCTCCTGGCCTCCCAGGGGCTGCCAAACAGCTTCCCACCAAATCTCGGGGTGCACCCACTGGGTGCCTGCTGTCCTGCTCCCCAGACCCCTTGGCCATCCTCGGGGGCTCGGCGTGGAGCCACAGCCATGGCAGTGAGCCTCTGCCTCCGGCAGTGGGGTGTGGGGGTAGCCTGAGCCCCTCAGCAGGACGCGAATGGGACGGATGCGTTGCAGAGGGCATGCGGTGACAGGCTGCAGGTACACAGTGGTTTGGCTGCTGCAGGCTGCGAGCAGGTGTTGGTACGCAGGGCTGGGTGCTGGTGGTGCTCGGCTGCGCACCAGCAACCGCTGGCGCTGCGGGGGCCGCTGCCGGGGGTGAGGCCCTGTGGGCCCAGCCACCCTCGTGCCGGCTGTGGGAGCGCAGCGACGGGCAGCACAGAGCCGGGCCATGGGGCTCTCCAGGCAGTGCCCCTCCACCAGCGCACGATGGGCCAGCAGCCTCCTCCCATGAGGAAACACCTCCCTTCTCGCGGAGGTACTGCTCAGCACAAGCAGCGTGATGTGCAATTAACTCACAACCCAGTAAGTAGTACGTGTGGAGAGGCGCAAACACCCTGGTGAGAACACTCGGCTCGCGGGGGCACGACAAGCCTTCCCGGCGCCCTCTGAGCCCCATGCCCCCCAGAGAAGGCCCTGCCCTGAGCGATGCTCGCCGGGGCCGCCCGGGAGCCGGCTCACGGCACTGCCCCGAGCGCAGAGCAGACCCCACGGCGGGGCTGGGGGGCGGCGGGAGACGGCGCGGCCCGAGGCAGGCGAGGCGGGAACCCCCAGCACGGCCACCGGCCGCGGCCGGGCTGAGGCGGACACGGGGTCG
>JAYKAV010003266.1:597384-687109 GCA_035582835.1 Phoebastria nigripes | reverse complement strand
CGGGCGGCGGCGGGGCGCGGCGAGGCCGCGGGGCCTAACGGGCGGCGGGCTGTGCGCAGGCCGCGGCCTAACGGGCGACGGCGGGGGGGTGTGTGCGGGGCCGGCGCCTAGCGGCGTCCCGGCGGTGGGGTGCGAGGCCCGGTGGCGGAGCGCTGTGCGAGGCCGGGGCCTGAACGGGCCTCCCGGCCGCCGCAGTGCGGCTCTCGGGCGGGCGCGGCAGATCGCGGTGGCCGGCGGTGCTGGGCGCGGCAGAAGCCCCAGCCGGTGCTCGGTGTCCGTGAGCTGTTCTCACGGGCGCGGAGCGGCCAGGTGCGGGGCAGCCCGGGAGTGCTGCGGGCAGGCCTGTGGCGGTGGGAAGGAGGCGGCCGCCGGCTCTGGAGCCTGGCTCGCGGGAGCAGCGGCGGCGGCCGAGTCAAAGCTGCTGGAGCGGAGGCGTGGAGTGGAAGAGGGTCTGGCACCGGCAGCCGCCCGGAGGAAGACTCCGTGCTTTGGGGCCGCCAAGGCACAGGTTTCACGCGTTTCTTCTCCTGCTACGTGACGATAACATTTGAGAGGAGCGTGAAGCAGGAGCGGGTTGTGGTTAGTAGAGGTTTCGGTAATGCCAGTCAAGCCAGGACTTAACGTTTTTTCAGGTCAAGTTGTAGGACGTAGTCCCTTACGATTGTGCTTAGAAATATTGCTTCCAGCCCCTGACTTCAGCCGTGTGCTGTGACAGTTCCTACTGGTTCTGATTCCTCTGCATCCCTTTGCTGCTTTGCAACTCAGTGACTCCCTCGTTTTCCCTCAGGAAAACCATTGTGCACTCCCCTTGACGTTTGCTGCCGTTGTTTTTCAAAAAAACCCCACAAAACAACAAAACAATTGATTGCCCACCCTTAGTCTCTGCTCCCAAGAGTTTAATTAGACAATAGTGTTCACACGGCATCGAGTGCTGTACGCCTTTATCCTTCCCTGGCCTTTACTGTCAGTCACCATTGCGTTTGCCACCTCTGGCTGCAGTGTACTGGGGTGGAAGAGATGCTGAAGTATGAGGGATATCAAAAACCACTTTTGTGCACAGAGGAGTTCTCAGGCTCTCTTGGAGTGATTGTGTTTCCCGGTTGATAGAAATAACAATATTCCAGACCAAGAAAAAAAGCTTCTTTGGGAGATAGTATAAACATACAAACCAGTGTTCAGGTAAGTCCAGGAATTCCTCTAGCAGGACTCGAGTCTGATCTGTATTAAAAACTGGGCATGTCTAAGGAAGCTTGTCACCTTTGTGGTTCTGTAGTTCTCTTCTTTCCCTGCACGGTAAGCAATTTAAAATGTTTAAGAGAAAATGTGTATTTTGGCATAGAAATACAAGTAACTTGCCTGTGAAACCTTTTACGTTTAGAAAGGTACGAGGATATCTTAACGTTAGCATTTGTCAGGGAGGATGTCAGTGCCTGGAAAAGTGAGTTGGAAGTTCATCAGGTGGCTAATAAGCAAAATATCCATGCTGTTTGGAGAGCAAGTTTTCAAGCTTCAACAAACACTTGTATCTTTCTCCAAGCTGATAGAGGGTGTGTTTAAAACTGCTTGGCACAAAATGCAGTGGGAAGAAGCGGTGCTGGTGCTGTGCTACGTTATGCAATCCGACATGTGCTGCAAACAATAATTAAGTGTATGTTCTCTGTTGTGGCTTTCAGGATTTTGGCACATGAAGTGTGTGTGTGGGGGTGACGCTTTTTCTTCACTAGGACTACTCTAGCAGTTCTGAATCTAAACAAGCTATAATGCATACAAGCTGTTTAAAATTAATCAAAGCTTAATTTTTCTCACATGAAAAAGTTCCTGATGTGCTTTTTCCTCTCAGTTCTGTGATACCATTTTGCCTAGCTTTGAGGACTAAAAATTCTTGATTTTCCTAACTCTTTCAAACTACTTGCAGGTGATGCTTCCAGTGTGTGGGGTTTTTGATTTTTTTGTTGTTGTTGTTTTTTTTGTTTTTAATAAGGCCAGGAAAGCACCTTCAGAACTCTTTTTTATGATGGAAGTATTCAGGCAACTGTAACTTCGTGTTTCCTGCTAAATTACGTAAGTTTTGTGGATAACCTGGCAGGTGATGAAAAGGGTAGGGAAGTCAAAGAGTTAGCGAATATTTTTTGATGTGTCTGCATCTTAACGTTACATTCTTTGGAACAAGGAATGCAAGCCCTGCTTGTAGGGCAGTCATCTGTAGGGGGAAAGGGAAGCACGATGCTGGTGGTCGCTGCCTTCCAGTCGTATACTAGTTCCTGAAAGTGTGTTTATATATGCTGGTAACTAGGGAGATGATGAATAAAAGTAGATTAGGTATCAGTTAATTAGTTCAGCTAGTTCCGTTCACAACAGGTTTTTTCGGTGAGCTTATGTATTTTCAGCTCAAATGGCTGGCTGCGTTGCTGCATCAACATCTGTACCAGCACAGTGCCGTGGGGAAGAAGCGGGTATGCTCAGTTGGGCTGAATTAAGATCATTCTTCAGGAATAAGTATACAGTAATCAATTTGGTGTGTGTGTGCTGTTTTATTTACTTGAGATGAATACCACTTCAGCTCAAAATGAATGTTTAGATGATTTTATATACAATACCAGATGAATCTCTAAAATACAAATTTTGCATGTTTGCTCTGTATCTTGCATAACATGGGCCTCACAGTAAAAATGCAAGTGCTTCTAAAATGACGGGTTCTTTGTTTTTGGCTTTTTCAGAGCAAGGGAATTATATCTGGTTCTGCATGATAGCAGAAATCTTAGCTGTGTGATTGAATTATCTATAAACACAGAAAATCAGACAATGTATTTCACTTTGGATTTAGTGATCAGTCAGTCTACTTCAAAAAGAAAAGCATCAGTAGCAGTATCTAGATATAAATAATGTCAGAACTGAAAAGTATGAACTATACCCAGCTTCTTGAAAGAGGACTTACTGTTAATGCAAACTTTGTTATAGTCCAAATCTGAGTAATAATAGAAAAATACTTTCCTGGGCTTTCTAAATTAAAATCTTAATTTCTAACTTAGTAGTAAGACGGTAGGCTTCTGGGGGATACCTGAATGTTAGCAGATCCCCATCACCCAGGCAGGCCCCATACCGGTCAGTCTTTAAGAGGCATTTGGACAATGCCCTTAATAATTCACTTTAACTTTTGGTCAGCCCTGACGTGGCAGTTGGAGATGATCGTTGTAGGTCCCTTCCAACTGAAATATTCTATTCTATTACATTCTTCCTGAAGGCCTTAGAAAAATCAAGTTTCTGTTTTCTTTGCATATTAATCTGACTCCCGAGATCTTTGTCAGTGCCTGCTAACCATGCCTGACACGCAGGTTGGTCTGGCTCTGCACCCATGGCATGGTTTTGCTCATCAGTGTAGTATCTGGACACCTTGAGGAGTGTGTTATTTTCTTCTGTGTCCATTGTCTCATCCTTCCTCCATGGGTTGCACTCGGGTCCTTTGGCAATAGCGTGGCTTAGTACTCCCCAGTCTGGTTAAACCCACTGCTAGCAAGATTAGTGTCCTCAGCACTGGCTGGGTGCCTGCATGTTTGAAAGATCAAGGAAAGACTCTTCCTCTGGGATCAGTGCTGCCATTCGCTACCCCCTCCGCTGAGCATGACTGATGGCTCCCACAGGCTGTGCTGGGCTCCTTCATCATGCCCAGAGCCCCAGGGCTGAGCCAAGCTCCGGCAGTGGTGGGCAGGGAAGATCCAGGCAGCCCGAGAGGATGTCCCGAGTGCTCAGCCTCCCCTGACTGGGAAGGCTGCTCTAGGAGCAGTTCATACTTGGTTGGTTTTATGTGTTACTGGCATTTAGGATTGGCTTAATTATTATATTTATTGAGAGAGCAGGCCTGCAGAGTAGCATTCAGTGGCTGCATGTGCATTGTTCTCTTCTCCAGGTTCCCTTGATTCTTTTTTTTTTAATTGTAGGAATGAATAATTGTTTGCAAACCTGTTTGCTGCTGTATCTGTAAATTTACATCTTGATGTAATTGAAAGAATACATTAACAACCGTCTGACTTGCCATGACACCCAGGATTTTAATAAGTCATTGCTAGAACGGTATCTTTATTGCTGAGCCTGAGTGGAAATTAAGGACAGTTTGTCAAGTCCTTGCTCTCTCCCAATAGATTCTGGTCTTACAGATCAAAAGTGTATTGGTAGTGCCGTGAGCACTGGGGTGAATAAAACCAGGTCCTGTTGAGGTGGTCTTCTGGTTATTGGCAAGCCTTCCCTGCGTGGAGGGTTCTTGTGACAGCATTAACACCAACCAATGGATGCTTACTGGTACTCGATGAAGATTAAATTTGTACTGCAACTCCTTCTTCAGCAGGGGCACCAGTACAATTTGTTTTCTTCCCCTAGTCATGGGTTTGGGGCAGCTTTGCGTCTGTACAGGTTTGACCCTCGGTGTAGTTGAAGTTGACCACAGGCCCAAAGCTATCGCAAGAGTAGGTGGGCATGTGGGTGCTGTGACTGCCTGAGCCTGGTTGTCAACAGAAATATTTTTAACTGTGATAATTACATTTTAATACTCTTTTTAACAGATACATGGTAGTTTTGTTCTTAAAGGATAATTTTGTCTCCTGTGTCAGCATAGCTGCAGCCTGCCTGATGATCTTAAAACTAGCCGTAATAAATACGTACTGTGTTACTTCTGTAATCATGAAAGAGAATCAGTGATACAGGACCTCATCAGAGGAACTCATCAGAAGGTGAACAGCTCTTGCTGAAAATGGCTCATGGCTTTATGCTCGATGTCAGAATTGGAAATGGAGTGAGAAGCGTGATGCCTTGCTGACAGGCAGGCACAATTAGCTAGCAGAGGCAGACTTCTTTATTTAATTGGCAGTGTTCAGTTATATATGCACCTATCAACAGTTTTATGACTCTGGTGAGGGTATCAGTCGTATTTCACAAGCTCGGTGGCAGTGCCGGGCCTGTTCCAACACACAATGGCTTGGGCTGTCAGCACAAGCTTCGGGGATTCGTCTCCGTTCTGGACTCGTGCCAGAAATGCGTCAAAAAGATGAGTTGGTTTCACTGTTTGGAGTGACATCTGTCTCTCCTCACTGGTATGGCTAGAACTGGGTTTTCATCATAAACATGATTTTTTTTTTTTTTTTGGGGGGGGGGCATGGTTTGACTTGTCACAAAGTGGAGATAGTCCATGCCCAAAGAGTTAGCTCTCAGAAGTGGACATGTTTTTGCTTTTCTTATAACATCTTATGCACCCAAGTCCAAGGCAAAAGTAAAATCCTGCTTTAAAGTTAAAGCAATGGGAATAGCATCAGCATCCAGTATGGGCATTAAAAACAGATTTAACAACTCTCTTGCCCATTGAAACAATCCAACTCCTGCATTTGTTTCCTATAAGCAAAACCAACTGGCACTAAAGCATGCCTTCTATAAGCTTCCCAGCCTCATGTTTCTCTCCCCTCCAGCTTGTTTGGTAATTGTGTGTATGTTGTTCCTTTAAAATAAGCCTGCCTTGACTAGTCAGCTTCTTTGAAAAGCTGAGCAGGCTGAGAAAATGGGGATCGTTGCTACAGAAAACAGTTCAACCACAGGCATTTTGTAAGAAATTATTTTCGTGTCCCTGAAAAGTTTTTCTTTTTTGTGATAGGCAAGTATTGTAGATAAAGGTATGATTTAAAGGAAAAATGCCCTGATCAGATATGATCTTTCTTTCAAGAAGCCTTTTTAACAAAAAGTTACTCAGTTCAAACAGAAATAGAACTGTCTAGACTTTTATTGTGAGTGACCACTAGAACAAGCTAGAACCTCTTCTTCCTTTGGTGAAGGAGGAATTGGAAAAATATGAAAAATATGGTTTAAAACTTTTAGATTGCATAAAGTGTACATGTTTTTTTTTATTTAGGAGCTAGAATAACTTTTCTCTTTGTTCTCTAGGGATTTAAGTCATAATCATTTATTGTCATCCAACTGGAGCATTGATTTGTCTGTTCATACACTACAAGAAGTGTAAGTTGTTTTTTATGCGGATAAACTCTAAAGATTTTGTACCTAATTCTAATTAGTACCTTTCATTGCACGTCTAGATACCTGGTCTGACTTGTAGAAATATTCAGTGCCAGTTAATTAAAAATGGACGCTCTGTGTTGACAGCACATTTTATGTATAAAACTGATGCTTTGTGAGCAGAAAACTTTTTCATAAAAGGTTAGAAGACCAATATTTTCAAAAAGAAATGAGATGTTTGTTTTGACTATAGCTGATTTAAGTTAAAGAGAAGTAATAGTATCCATGAGAATGGTAAAAACTAGCGTGCTTCACTATTAAATTGTTCAAATTATCAGTATTTAAGCTTTTAGGGAATCTTTTTTGTCAACTACTAAGTATTATTAACATAACAAAATTGTTAAATGTGTTCTGTGATATGAGTTATTTCTGCTGCATACAGAACGGTTTTTCTTCTCTTTGAAGTGCCAGTAATCTTTTCTTTTTTTTTTTTTAAGGAAAATGAATTACAATGAGCTAAGTGAAATTCCGTATTTTGGAGAAACAACTTCTAATATAACTCTTCTCTCATTGTAAGTAATAGCTTGTCTGCCTTTTTCTCGTTTAACAAATGGGAGAATTGTATTAGAGTTCTGCTGTCAAGTTGTAGGAAAAACATAGCTTCTTTTGTCTTGAAGTACTACTCATCTAAAGTGCTTTAGGGAATATGTAAGCACTCTTTAAAGAAATACAAATCAGTTAGACAACCAAGTCACCCTAAATTACCAATAAAATGCAGTCAACCAAGGCAGGCAGCTTTGAAGAGGAGGGATTCGATCTAGGAATGACAGTTCCCACAAGGAACAGCCCAACTACAGGCCCCAGAATTTGAATCTATTCATATGTCAAGGTGGCAGGTAGCTCTTGGATTTTCAATATTGCTTTAGGAATTAACACTCTGAAGTGTGTGCTACATGTCCCATTAAAGAGGCTTGCTAATAATGTTGATACACAGAATCCTATAGCTGTTTCAGCTGTGCATCTTGGAGGATGGCATGTTTTGATAATCATATTTGTTGCCGGTATTTTTCAGGGTACACAATACCATTCCAGAAATAAACGCTGAGCAACTCCAAGTTTACCTTTCGTTGGAAAATCTAGATCTTAGTTCTAATCTTATCTCAGAAATTAAAGCTTCTTCTTTTCCACGAATGCAACTGAAGTACCTGTAAGTATGAGTGATCTGTTATATCTGGGATTCCTGGCTCTGCAACAATAATGTTGAAGATCTCATCTACTCTGAGTTACTGTCTTACAGTAGGCAGCCTTGCGTGGCTTTGAACCAGTAACAGTGCTCAACGCAGCACAAACGTGCTTGAAATAAAATACTTTTCATAGCAACCTGTATTGCATTTTCTCAAATAGTATGGAAAACAATAACTGCTGTTGTCAAAGTGCAGGTACTTCAGCCAGCAGGGACATGGAATGATTTCTGCCCATTTTGAGTAAATCACTGTTGACGTTGTCTTGACCATGTCTAACTGAAGCATGGGCATGCAGTAAAAATCAGCTCCTAGCACTGATTCCTTTGGGAAAAACGGTTTAGTTTGGTGTAGCAGAATTCAGATTTCTGATGTGACTTCACAAAGAACTTGAGTTCTGATAAAAAGTGGTCACTCTGAAGTGCTTGTGCAGTTGTGTTCATAAAATTTTCCATGTTCTGAGAGGCTTCTTTTCCTCTTCCTTTCCTAGGAATCTGAGTAACAACAGAATAACTACTCTAGAAGCAGGCTGTCTTGATAATTTATCTAGCTCACTAATGGTGGTAAAGCTAAACAGAAATAGAATTAGTGTGATTCCACCAAAGATCTTCAAATTGCCTCATGTGCAGTTTCTGTAAGTAGCAGTCTTGAAAGCTTAAAAACATAGCATTTACAGCTGTGTTGTTCATCTCAGTATGTGTTCTTGACTTTCATAAAGTGGTGCTTATCAAAAGATGTCTTAATATTTGAATGTTGTCCTTATATAAGGGAACTGAAAAGGAACCGGATTAAAATAGTGGAAAGTCTTACATTCCAAGGACTGGAATCCTTAAAATCCTTGAAAATGCAGCGCAATGGGATTAGCAGACTAATGGATGGAGCATTCTTTGGCCTGGGTAATATAGAAGAACTGTGAGTATGCCTAGTCGTGGAATTTCTTTTAGGGACTCTAGCTGTGGAGGGTTGTGTCCTGTATGGCTTGCCTTACATCAAGGCTGTGCTGAGATATTGATGAGCATCACAGGAAATGAGATTACAGATCTGTATTTTCCCATTGTTTTGATATCACGTCTGGTTACTTCAGAGGTGGAAAGATATTGGCTCTCCCCAACTTCTTCCCACTCGGTGATCAAGAATGCATTGACTCCATAGGTTGCTTTTTGCTGGTTTTCATTTGCACTCCCCATAACATGGGATGGTTCTTTGTTGTGTGACTGTTTGACAGAGATAGCGCAGGGGTCTGCCATGCAGTGTTAGCAAAAGATTTTTAAAAAATAAATAATCTTTGAGAACAGAGATTACAGTTTTGCTTCTGCCACTGGATCACTGCAGCTGTTGTTGAGTTACTCAGTTCTTTATATACTTTTGTTCGCTCTTTTGGTTTCAGTGGAATGAATATAATTGTGCATTTCAGGTTGCCTAAGGCTTTATGTTAGTAAATCATTTTGAGATCCACAAGGTGAAATTTTGTAAATATATGTTTCATTGATTATCTATTTCGCAAATGTTTTTCCTTCTAATTCCTTAGAGAGCTGGAACATAATAACTTAACAGAAGTAAACAAGGGCTGGCTGTATGGTCTGCGGACATTGCAACAACTCTATGTTAGCCAGAATGCCATTAACAAGATCAGTCCAGATGCATGGGAGTTCTGCCAAAGACTTTCTGAGCTGTAAGTCCTGGGCTGCTTTTCATTGGGGATTTTGTAATGTTGCAGTAACAGATTGGATAGCACATACATAGCAAGAATGAATTACCAAAGGAAGTACTCAATTTCCTTGTTAGGCCCATGGTAATGCTGTGTATTTTACTTATTTTTATAAGTGTTCTGTTAGAGAAATTAATCAAAACTCAATAGTTAATCAAGTTCAATAGTATCTTCATAATTAATCCCCCTCAACTTGCCTTTAAAGTGCATGTTCAATGTTTCTAGAGACTTGTCGTACAACCAGCTAACTCGCCTCAAGGAGTCTGCCTTTGTGGGACTTGGTTTATTGGAGAAACTAAACCTGGGTGACAATCGCATTAGTCACATTGCTGATGGTGTATTTAGAGGTCTGACAAATCTTCAAACCTTGTAAGTACAGAAAACTTCTAGTTAAAATCTCAGTTTAATGCAGTGAAGCTTTTGGAAGTAAAGACAATGAATATTGCACTGTGCAAGCCTGAGATCAGTGTTTTGGCATCGTTGCATGCTGTCCTGCCTGCAGGTGTGGCGGGGCTGATAATCTTTTGGTCTGCTGAGGTAACAGAATTCTGGCCCAGCTAAAACAAACCAACTACTTAATTTTAGTGGTGATAAGAAACAGTGGCTTGGTGACCTTGAGTGCCCAGTTGCATGTCATACTGGTTCTGAGAAGGTGTGGATAGTCAGCTTGCGTAAATGCCAGTTGTGGAGCAAATGGTCAGCCTCGACCTCTCTTTATTCCAGATGGTTTTGTTAGGGTTGGAACCTCAGAAACCAAGCGGTGAATCCTTTTGGTTGCAGAAGGTACGGTTTAGCCCACCCTGCTTGTGTGCTGAAGTCGCAGGCATAGCGTATGGGAGAGATGTAGGATTACTTCTTGCTGTCAGAGGCACAGCTCTGCTCTTGCCAGGACCTTTCGTAGCAGCTGCAGCTGTTTGATATTTCTGACAAGAAAAGACTCAATCCTGGCTCTTAGGGAAAAAAAAAAAAAAGTGTCCCAAGTAGATCGGAACAGTTGTAATCATCCTAAACAATGGTAGTTGAGAAAGGAGTGAAAGTTTATAACCCCTCTGTCAGTTCATTAAATAAATGCTTAAATAAGCAAACTCACCAGAGAGATTTATGTAAGCAGTCATATTCTGTTAACCTTAATGCAACCTTTTAATGAAATAATTAAAACTAATTTCTTAGATTTAGAGTAGCATGAAAAAGAACAAGAGCAGATTAATTAGTAGGTTTTCCTGGGCTCCTTAGGGGCATCAACAGCTGAGAGGCTGGCCATTTGCTTCGGGGTTGGAATGTGCAGGACAGAGGGCAGTGGTGATTAACAAGGCTCCAAGCATTCGTGCCCAGCCAAGCATGAGGAGCCAACTCCTCAGCTCACACAATGAGGGGCTTTTCTTTTGGGTTGCTCACTCATTTTGCTAAGTGGTCTGAGTAGTGGAGTGTAAAAATACTTCAAACAACAGGAGATACCGTGTTGCTGTCGGATTAGTTCCATTGTTGCTTGTATACTGGTTGTTTCAATGCTAAGGCTGATGTAAATATTTCTCTGTATGTTCAGCTTCTGCTGCTATTCTGCAATGTAGGTTTAGTTAATGAGAATAAACTGTAGAAACTGTATATTAACTACAAGGTAATAAGAGCAAGGTAGGATTAAAGGTGTATCTAAGAATAGCACTGAAGTTTTGAAGTTTTACATCTTATTGCATTATTTACTTCATAATACTGTGAGTAGCTTGGCATTGATACCCCTCTTGGCATTCACAGTCTAAAATTCTGAAGCAGACCTGGAGATAATTCTAGAAACAAGTTTGAAATCACAAGAATTAGCAATTTGGAAATAAATTTGGCATATTATTAATCTAGTCATTCTTCTCATTAGATCACATCCATGTCCAGTATCTTAGCTTGAATAATTTTCAGAGAGGAAAATACTTAATGTAAGCAAGTATCGAGGCCATATTTAAGACCTTGTGATGCATGTGTCATGAAATTCTTTTCTTTTTGTCCTAAACTTTTAAGTGTGTATATATATTAATTGTGGAAATGACTGCTGCATGGTGTTAAGAACAAGACTTCCATATTTCAAAGTAAGAAAAATAAGAAAATAATGTGTTACCACTGAAAATGTCCTGGAGGTTGATCCCACTCTCTTCCAGGATGGTAGTCTACGCGATTTACAGTCTCACCCAATGGAAAGTAGATGTTTCATTTTTCCGCCATTAGCACAAGGAAAGAAGTGTTTATATGCGATGATGTATACAATTGCCTGTATATTTAGTTCGTTTTCTGTGTCAGTTGACTTGTTTGGAAGCGCCATCAAGCTGATGCATATAATATTTGGTAAAATGCAGTACAGACTATTTTTCATCGATGTATCTTCCTTTAAACACATTCCAGTCTGCAGGGGCTTCTGTGCACAGTGGTACCAAAACAGACGAAAACTGTGGCTTTGACGGAAACTCTTGGCTCAGTCCATGCCACTCAGGCTAAAAATGCAACTGAATTTATTTTGCCTTCTCTCTAAAAAGCATTTAATCCTCTCTGAACCATATCGCTATATTGCTTTTGCTGTTTAGACTGCTCTTCTACGTGAGGGGCCAAAGTGCTGTGCAGAGGTCAAACAGAAATCCCATTAGCTGGTAACGAGATTTGTGAGCAGAATATCAACTTCATTCTGAAAATCTACTACTTTGTGCCTGGCAGCCTTATGCTATAACCTGTGTGTAATCTCTTAATATGCTAATGCTATTATAAGCCTGTTACTCAGGAAGATTAATGCTGCTAGTGTATTGGTTAATTCACTTACATGAACCAACTTGCTTCAGGAGCCTCTCCCAGCTTCTGGTAAATAGTCCATCACATGACAAGTGCTAGTCAGACTGGGTCTTTCCTTAAATACCACATCAAGAAGTTGTACTGCAGAATTTGTTTGTGGTTCTGTCTGTGGCACTGATCTTGGAACAATTCTATTTTCTCTTGCATCTCTGAAATGGAATATTCATCTTCTGACAAGCTTAGTTTTATAAAAGATTTGAGACCTTCCAGGTGACACTGTGCCAGAACACCATAGCAGGCCTGTACAACAGTAAGTCCTCTTCCCTAGCTTGCCACTAGCGGTGGTCATGATGATGTTACAAGGCTTCTTTATAAGAAGGCTCTTCCTCTGCAGGGACTTGCGGAACAATGAGATCTCCTGGGCCATAGAAGATGCAAATGAAGCATTTGTGGGACTCAGCAGGCTGGATAAACTGTATGTATTACAAACCATTGAAATGACAGTACTTCCCAGGCACGCAGAGTAGAGGGAGAGTGCAAAATATTAAGTAGTTGTAAATCAATGACACAAGACAGAAATCCCTTCTAGTTGGCAGCTGTATTCAGTGTGTTTCCACTTCTGTGCTACAACCTCTTGATACAGGCTTGGGTTCCATGGTCAGGAGCATTGGATCTGTCTAGCACTGGATCACCTTGCAGCACCAATATGAGGAAATTAAGCATAAGTATTTGACTGCATTTATTATTGAATAGCCCAGTCCTGCTGTGTGATGATTGTCACTTTTTGTGCTTCTTCAGTTTGGGTAAAAGTTAGCGCTTATTAAAAAAAAAATAGATTTTTTTTTTTTGAGCAAATATGAAACACTATTGAATTAACAGCTTTTCAGTACTTAGACTATGCACTTTTTATCCAGTGCCATGCACTCTGTAGGAAGCTCCATCCTGTGGAGCTACAGACATTGCTTATAACAAATAGCTTGGTATGCGGGTGCAGTCTCAGGAACTAATCTGATTGTGGCAGATTGGTATTAGGAAGTTACTGCTCCACTCCCAAGTTCTACTTATCACTGTTTCATTCTGCTGACTTAAATTATCTTCTGACACATCACTAACCCAAATCTCTAAGTTAAGAATGGAAAAGAAACCTTGTTCTTAGGAAAATTAGTTGAGCCTTTAAGGTAAAAAAATAGTATTTGATCTTTTAGCTCAGCTAGAATTAGAAAAAACTTAGTTAAACATCATAGGGAACTTCTTTTGGGTCTTACTTGTGAAGTCATATTGACCTTCAGACTGGTTTCTGGGTTTGGGGGGCTTTGTCTTTCAGAATCTTGCAAGGAAACCAGATTAAGTCAATTACCAAAAAAGCATTCTCTGGTCTTGAAGGACTTGAACATCTGTAAGTACTTTACTTTATAGAACTTCTAATTATTTGTCAACTTCAGTCTTGTATTCTCTGTCAAATTTTCAATAATTTAACTGAAGGTAGCATATGAAATCATACTTACCCATTATTATTCTCTTTGCTTAACTTACAGAGATTTAAGCAACAATGCAGTAATGTCCATCCAAGAAAATGCATTTGCCCAGGCTCACCTGAAGGAGCTGTAAGTTCCTGACAATTATTTACAGATTCTTTACAAGTCCTACCTTGTAAAGAATCCTTCAGCCATTGTAAGATTGGCTGAAGTTGACTGAACTGTCTCCTTTCATCATGAAATATTTAAAGCAATGCTGATAAATTATTGACTCAAAGTTGGTAGCAGTATACTTAGATTTAAGGTTTGATAAAATCTGCACCTCCATTTCCTTAGTTGCAGTTAGTAGAAAATAATTTTTTCGTGCAGTGCTGAACCATTAAGTTTTTCATATCTTATGATTTTTGCAGCAAACTTGGCACATGCTAGCATGTAGACAGTGAACAAAAGAAATTATTTATCAGGAATCTTTCAGGGGGGTTAGCAAACGCTACGTTTTGTCTTCTCGTTTTTGGGGCTAGGGAAGGGCTTCAAAATTCACAGCTAGACAAGAATTTTTACTTGCTCAGCAGATGCTTAAGCTGCTAGAGCCTCTTGTGATCTTCAGACATTTAAAGTATTATAATGTGAAGTGACCTTCACACCCAAGACTAATCTTACTGTAACACAGTCATGTCAAGTCTCTGAATGTTGTGTAATCTGTTTTAAAACTGTTATTCAGTTGGTTAATCTTGGCCAGATGGACTGTTAGTCCGCAAGATCTGCCAGTTTGAGGAGACACATTTTAGGTGTTAGATAAGACTTTCATTGCCTTCTCTAATGTATCTTAAAAGTGAGGAATCGTTGGTATGTATGGGCAAACAGCAGGATGTAATCCTGGCTTGTTTGTGTGCCTCTCCTCTGTCACTACTGGATTCATCTAGTGGCAGATCACTTCTTGTTAAAGTGCTGGACTTCCTCCAGTCAGTCATTCTCATACATAATATTTAGGAAGCTTTGAAAGCAGGTAGTGGGGAAAGTGTGACCCATCGTTGTTTCCTGTTCGCAGTTTTTCTGTGGAGCAGAGAAAACAATCTGCAGTAGATACCTGTATGAAACAGATCACTTTCATTCTTAAATATTTATTAGCTGGCATGAAAATGAATATTGAGGCTTACACTCATTTCATAATGGCAAGTGTGTTTGGTTTGAGACATAGAGCTGCTCTGCAGTGTTATGTTCCTTTTAATTGCTTTAAGGAGGGATGGGATAATTGTAAAGACAGGCTTAATTTTTTTTAGAAGTTGAAAATCCAAGGTTATTTTCTTCAGAATTAAAAAGAAATGTAAGGTTTTAATGCTGACATAGAGCGATTGTTTATAGCATATATAGCTAACATTTTATAATAAATACCCATAGGCATAAAAGAATACTGTAAATCTTGAAATTTCTGATCGTATATGCTTTTAAGTTGTTTTGCTGCATGAAATCACATGTAGGAATGTGAAATACTAAACTTTAATCACGCTTTTATTTTGCCTTGTTTCTGCAGAATTTTGGACACTAGCAGCTTGCTTTGTGATTGCCAGTTGAAATGGCTGCCGCAGTGGCTCACTGACAGCCATTTACAGCAGGCTGTAAACATTAGCTGTGCTCACCCTGAATGGTTAGCAGGACAAAGCCTTCTCAGTGTGGACCCTGATGACTTTGTCTGTGGTTTGTATTTTTAATGACTTTTGATATAAAAACATGGCAACGCAAATCTGTGCAGGTACTTTTCTGAAATCAGGCTGTAGCACTGCTGAAGGTACTTGGTCTTGGCCATGATGCACATGTGGGCCTGTGTACATCACTGGGTCAGCTTTGGAGTTTGGGATTTATTTCTGTTTCTCTTTGCTCTGTTTTGTTGTATTTGAGCATTGAAACTAACCTGAGGGAGTAATTCTGTGAGACTGCATTGTTTTTCATTTAGGTTACTGTTAAAAACTGATTATGCTTCCATTCTCCCTGCTTATGAATGCCTTTAGCTTTGGAAGGGCTGTGTGACACTTCCTTATTGGTTCTTGTCCATGCCAGCAAGGCTAGAGTAGTTAATACTCTGGCACGTTTTCTCATGCTCCATATCTGTAATGTTTATCTGGTCTCTGCCACCACAGTTTCAGACATAAGCCTGTTTATTTTTGTAACCGAACTGTGATATGGAAAACTGAGAGACTCTTTGCCCAGAGTCATGTGTGAAGTCTGTGGCAGGCCTGGAAATAGTCTGGTGTTCCATTTTCTGGGTGAGCAATCTGATAAGTGTTACTTGTGTGCACACAATTCTTTCATTCTTTTGGTGGTAAAGGCTACAATAATCATCATGTAGGCGCAAGCACCCACTTCTCCATTCTAATATCACGACCGTGGTACCTGACACTGAATGCTGTGTGTGCCTAAGAGAATGTCTTTGCTGAAATAATAGGTATTGAAATAACTCTCATCGAGTGGGATGAGGTAGAGTGAACTGCCAGCTTGCTATGCTTTGTATTTGTAGAACTTAAAAGGCTCTTCAAGATGTTTAAACTGTCTGAAAATAAGTCTCAGTCCTTCATAAAATAGCCTAGCTCTTCAGAAGAGCATGGCTTTTGTGTATGATCTAAATATAACAAGTTCCAGACAGTTGTACAAAATGCAGGGTGCTGCTCAAGACCACGCTTCTGTGCTGATTGTTCTCAATGCTTATTCTGTATGCCTACGTGTGGTTCTAATCCTCTTTAACAGCTTGATTTCCAACTGAAAACAGCTGAATATGTGCACATCAAGCAGGACATCTGTTCCCAAAGCTTTCTTTCTGCTTACATTGTCTTTTGGGTGAGTTTTCTTGCAATATTAATTGCAAGTTGAAGAGGAAAATAACTAACCTTGGTGCTTTTATTTTCAGATAATTTCCCTAAACCGCAGATAAGAGTGCATCCTGAGACCACAATTGCTCTGCGAGGCATGAATGTGACTCTGACTTGCACTGCTGTGAGCAGCAGTGATTCGCCCATGTCCACTGCCTGGCGTAAAGACAGTGAAGTATTGTGTGATGCAGAGGTTGAGAATTTTGCCAGGTATCAGCAGCAAAGTAGTGAGGTGGTCGAGTACACCACTGTCCTGCACCTTTTCAATGTGAATTTCACTGATGAAGGAAAGTATCAGTGCATTGTCACCAATCACTTTGGCTCCAATTATTCCAACAAAGCCGAGCTGACTGTCAATGGTAAGCAATCAGGGTAACAAAGGAGAAACACTTTTAACCTAAGCTTTATTTAAATAGTTGTAAGTCTATTTTTCACTAGAGTTGACCCAAAATAGTCTTGCAAGACTGTCTTACTGGTATTTAGAAGTATCAAACATCTTTTTATAAAGCAGGAAGGAAGTGATTTTTTTTTTTGTGGGTGAAAAGCCTTCTGTTCACTTTTTGAAAAGGGCAGATATCTCCCATGCTTTCATTATAATACAATTAGTTGTTTGTCTAGTTAAATGGAGGTAGAAGTCTCTTAAACTAAAAGCTCCCTCTGCTGTCTCTTCAGAACTAAGCACCTTTCCCATGTGTTTGTAAAGCTAGGGAACATTCAACTAAAAATAACTTGTGGAACTGGAAACAAACTCTGAAAAATCAATTATGAAGTCCATTGTTTTTAGCCGTAATGATTCTATTTATTTTGGCTTGAGGGAAGGGGGGTAAGAAAACAATGTTCACATCAGTCAGTAGACCACTGATCCCCATTGTATCTGAGAGCAGAGGTGCCTGTGTTGCTTTTGCTTGTCCAGAAGAGATAATGCAGACTTGGACTGATGAGATGGAAGTTCACCTTCCCTGTTACCAGGGAAGAAAAAGTGTGACAAAGGACTTAGGGAAAAGGTTTAGCCTTCTTCATGTCTTTTCCCCACGAGAAATGTTGTTCTTCAGATCATCTTAAATGAACACTGTAGATACTGTATTTAAATTTGGAGGATAGGCTCTTAGAAATGACCGCTGAAAATTTGTGCAGTTCTTCAGAAGAATCTGCTCCTCTCTTAGGGAGAACTACAGGTGTGTTTCAGATTTGTTTGTTTTCAGGTATTCTCTGTGCTGTGGAGCTTTTGCTGCTTTTTCCCTGGTACTGAAAATACTGAAACTGTCTCCTTTGATCCAGAGCTACCTTCTTTCCTGAAAACCCCCATGGATCTTACTATTCGCACTGGGGCAATGGCCCGGCTGGAGTGTGCTGCAGAGGGCCACCCTACTCCACAGATCTCCTGGCAGAAAGATGGCGGCACAGACTTTCCTGCTGCAAGAGAGAGGAGGATGCACGTCATGCCTGAGGATGATGTGTTCTTTATTGCAAATGTGAAAATAGAAGACATGGGAATCTACAGCTGTATGGCACAAAACATTGCAGGTGGTTTGTCAGCAAATGCCACGCTGACTGTGTTAGGTAAGTGGTGTGGTAATCTGTGCTTGCATAGGGATCACTTCACTTCTGCAGTGGTAGTGTAGCTTATCTGTAAGTAGCAAGCTTAAGTCCTAAAGAATGAAGTTAAAATACAAAGAGCATAGTTTCCTCTTCCTCTAGCTGTAGATGGAATTTTGCAATAAGGAACAAGAGAAGACTTTTTCCCCCCCATGGTTGCTCCCCCCACCCCCAAACTTTAAATTTAAGGATGCTGCCTCTGGAACAGCATCTCTAACTGCTTTGCATGGTTTTGGGGCATTTGAATGCAGCAGTTGACCTGGTTTTTGAACAGTGAAGCTTTAGAAGCTAAGCTACAGTGCTGACCAGTGAAGTTAGCGTGATCTTTGCAGGAGAGAACTGAGGGGCATATCTCAATCCAGCAGTGTAGACTAGATAGATAATTTGTGTTGTCTTGGAACAAATTTAGTCGCAGGTAGCATGGACTATGCTGAGTAATAGTGGAAGGACTGTTCCTTCTAGAGTGCAGTATTTTTTGAAGACACTGACTTTTAACATTATGGTCATATGCAAATTTAGAATTGGAATACATAAAACAGACTGTGGCTAGCATAATTTTGAGGGTTTGCTGTACCTGCATTTGCTGCAGTGATCCGTAGAAGAGATGAATTCACAGGATTTCCTGAATCCTGTGTTTCATTGCTCAAGTTTAGGTTCAGGTTGTAAGATCAGATTTTTAAATATCATGGAGTATACACTGGTGTTGCATAATGACGTTATCTTACAATTTATGGTTTTTTTTCCTCCACTGTCACAGAAACTCCTTCCTTCGTTAGGCCCCTGGAAGACAGAACGGTAACCCGAGGTGAAACTGCTGTCTTGCAGTGCATAGCTGGTGGCAGTCCTGCCCCTCGCCTCAACTGGACTAAAGATGATGGCCCTTTGACAGTCACAGAACGGCATTTTTTTGCTGCGGCAAATCAACTCCTTATCATTGTGGATGCTGGACTAGAGGATGCTGGGAAGTACACGTGCATTATGTCCAACACACTGGGCACCGAGCGTGGCCATATTTACCTAAATGTCCTGGCTTCCCCAAATTGTGATTCTTCCCAGAGCGGCATTGTCCATGAGGAGGATGGCTGGACGACAGTAGGCATTGTGATTATTGTCGTGGTGTGCTGTGTTGTGGGAACTTCCCTGGTATGGGTTATCGTGATCTACCACATGAGAAGGAAGAGTGAAGATTACAGCATCACTAACACAGGTAAAGTGCAAAAGCAAGTCTTCAGCCCTGTTTTTAATCCAAAACACTTGTTAAGAGTGGTGAAATTTCTGGATTCATTACAGATGATAAGATTGAGGAACTGAAGATTTCCTTCTAAAATCTCTTCAGGGATTTGCTCAAATTCCTTCATTTTAGAGGTTTTTTTAAAATATCATAAGTGTGTGAATTTTATTCCTTAATATACTAGATTTGTTCTACATTGAGGGAAAACAGTTGGAAATAAATATTTGAATAAACTTACAAATGTTTTGAGGACCTGGAGTAATATGTGTAAATTTCCATTCTGGCCCTGTTAGTTTTGAACTAGCTATATGGATTTTTAATCACTGAGGTAGAAAAAAAAAAACTATATGTAAGTTGAAATTCTGGATGACATTTTTGTTAATGTGGGTAATAGTGTTGGTGCTATCTTGAAATCTTCATACTTAGCTGTTAACGTCATCAATGTTAATTCTGCTTTGCAGAGGAGATGAACCTACCTGCAGACATTCCCAGCTATCTGTCCTCCCAAGGAACTCTGTCAGAGCCTCAGGAAGGCTACAGTACCTCAGAGGCAGGAAGCCATCAGCAGCTTATGCCTCCAGCCAGTAGCTATGGGCATAAAGGCACAGATGGTAAGCAAAGCCCTCACGTGTATTACTTGTGTTTCAGCAGGATGCCAGTGCACAGTCTAGTCCTCATAGCTGGCAGCAGTATTGCACAATGCAGGGTAGTACTGCATATTAACGTCAAAGGTGACTTTTCCTAGAGAAGAATTCAGGTTGATCTGAAAATTTCCATTGATCATACTGAGTTTGAGGCATCTCCTGTTTTTCTTCTCTAGTGTTTGTTTATATTCTGCTATCAATGCTTCTGCATTCTGTGCGCCTCATTTAATCTTTGGTCCAGCAACGTCTGGGCTCACATCTGCTATGAGTGCCTTTGTGTGTAGATGTCATGACTGCTGCCCTTCAGGTGCCAGAGTAGTACAGTTTCCTCCAGAGGCTCTTTGCTTCAGGGTTTGTGATCTGTTCAGCAAGGCGGGGATGCCATTAGAGAATTCCTAGGTTAAATGTCAAGGTAGATTTTTATGCTGTGTCTTTCCTTTGGCATCTTGAGTCCAGGCAATAGAGGTGGAAATAAAGTTCGCTTGGAAGATGACTTGCTCTACCTTTTGTCCTTGGCATAAAACTACTGCCTCTGCCAGACATATAGTCTGCTTGCTACAATCATAACTAAAGGGTCTACGCTATTTCCCTACCTTGTTTGGACGCTTTTCGGGGTATTTCCGTCATTGAGTCTATAGAGATGCTATTTTTACCATCCAAATGCTGAGGAGCCATCCAATCCTTATATAGGCTGGCTTTCAAAAGCGATCCTTCAGTGTAAGTTTTTTCACGTCTGTCCCATGATCCATTCCCTCTAGTCTGTAGTCCCACTACTCTAGAGTCTGTATCAGGAAGGAGTTGAGAAGCAGCTCATCTCAATGACTACTTTATCATCTAGTCTGAGGTGTGTGGGCATGCAGGGTACAAGTCTGGTACAAGAGCATAAGCCGATGCGGATAGGTATCCCAGTTTGATTCCAGGGCTGTTTTGGCCTGGCGCCCAAGCTGGTTGGATCTGCATGGAACCCTTTTGCCCTTGAAATAGGAGAGCAAATGTGAGATCGCTCTCAGTCATGTCCATGGTTTTCCCCTGGTCAGCCTCAGAAGGGCAGTGCTATTGAGAATTTGGGTGGTGGTGAACCTAGAGCATTTCTTATGTGACTTCTTCAGTAAACAGTCAAGCTGAGTACACTGTTGTCATGTTAACTGTATAAAGGCCCTTCAAACTGTGCCACTGTAATACATGATCATGCTAAGACATGAAAGAGTCTATGGAAATCAAGCATCCTTATCCTCTTTGAGAGTATTTTGTTTTTCCATTGTGTTTGTCAGGTGGCGCAGCGCCATTGGTGATCTGCTCGGACTGTTACGACAATGCAAACATCTACTCCAGGACACGAGAATACTGTCCCTATGCCTACATCACAGAAGACGACCCCCTGGATCAAACTCTCCCTAATATCATGGTGCAGATGCCTAAGGAAACATATACAGCATGCACCCAGCATGAAACCAGTACTCTTGATAATCTCTTAGCAGACAGAGACATGTCTGTCTTCCTTACCAACCACGACAAAATAAGTGAAAAGAAAATCTCCTCCCAGCAGATTAATGGTGAGTGTCCCCTTTTCCCTCTTGTTGCTTTGTATTCCCTGATAACTCTGTCCTTCCTTGTGCTGCCCTTTACTATTGATACACAGCTAATTCTTCAAGTGACCGTAGTTTGTGGAGTAACTCGTCTGTTTATTAACCACCTGTTCTGAGAACTAGCCCTCAGTTTGCATCCAGTACCCAAGAGTTGAAGAGGGTGATGTTAAAAAGATAGTATTTCTTAATCTGCAGTTCATCTCTTCAGGCTTGTGGAATGTGATCCCTTGCATGTACTTCAAGGACATCTATTAGCCAAGAGTCAAAGCTTCACATAGGAAATTCAAATAGCCCTTCTGTTTGAGCTGGCCTGAGTTTCAAAAGAACTCCAAAAAAAATTTATTTTTTTTTTCTCTCCCTAAATTGATTGCTTTTATGTTGAATTTCTTCCAGGTAGCCTTTTTAAAAATTCACACTGAAACTCTGTGTGTTGTTTCTGGTTACTGTAACAGATTGCTGAAATGGGAGAGCATCCAGTCAAATATGCTCTCAGAGAAAATAACCTCAGAAAGACTGTTATTGCTGAATTGCACAACTCAAATCTGCCTAAAATTTGAGTGTGTTTATCATGAACTCACTCCTGTTCATCTTCTAATTTTTCTTCCTCAGAACCCTTTCAGATTCCTTTATGGGGAGTAAACAAAGACCTAGCGCTGTCTCACTCACACTTTCTGCATCAGCAGTCAGCCCGTGAGACCCCACGGCCTCTTCGAAGCGAGGGCATTATTGACAGTGACCGGGAACAAGCTGCTTCACCCAGACCTTGCCACAGGTTACGTGAACATAACTTTGATTTTAATAGGACACGGAACGTTCATGACTATAGTGAAACCACGTAAGACACTAAAATGAAGTCTTGAAAGCAAATCCGTATCAACTGACTTTTTGTATTTACTACCTCAGGACTAACCCCAAAGCCAAAGATGCTTGTGTACGTGTGTCTACAATTACAGGCTGACTAAACAGAGTCAGACTCCCTAGGAGGAGGTGGCACATGCCCTTTTTCCTTGGATTTCTGTGTATTGGAAAATGGGAATGTGCCACAGAACAAATGGATGATTAGTGATATCCACAAGAATAGCATTAGAACATGGATTTTGTGAGGTTGGAAACAGCCTTTGTGTTGGTGCATGCTTTGAAAATCTCTCAAGAATGCATAGCTATTTCACACTGCATTGTCTGCTTGAAAACAAATGTTCAGGGCCTCCTCATGGAATTCCCCAGTAATTGTAAGCATAAAACTCTTGGCCAGCTTTTTGTTCCTTAAACTGTTGGCAGGCGTCTGTTACCAGTCTAACTTTGGGGCTTGTTTTCTCCTATGAATAATGGACTTAGTTGTAAATAAATTTGCATTTATAAATATTTTGTATACACTAAACATATAAATGTGTTGGCTGTAATGTAAATATATTTTTTATTATGCCAAAGTATGTACCATACTGTTAGTCTTGACAGCTGCATATCAAGCCATATGGTTTGGGTTTTTTTTTTGTGTGTGTGACTGAATGCTTTTTTCTGAGGGGATAGAGCTGTGTTCATTTTGGAAAGAAATGAATTTACTATAGGTATGTGGTGAAACTGTGATATTGATGAATTTCATTGTTACATACAACTCCGTATGCATTAAGCCTGGCTGACCTGACTGCAAGCTGATCCATTTCATTAGCAGAATTCCAAGTTTGACCCATTTAAGTGTTGAGAGAGTCAAATCTCTATATTAGGCACCCGTCTTGTCCAGTAGAGCATGAAGTGCAACAGACCCTGCATTAACAAGCAGTGTTAACCTGTATTCCAGGCTGTAGTATCCAACTTCCCACAAGTTCTTGTAAATAGCAAACAAAAAGAACAGTACACAAAATGTTTCCTTCTGGTCATCTGGTAAAATAGCTATAAGATGGGAGTTTTGAGTGGTTTGTTTCAGAAGTTTGTCTAAGCTTTTATCTTTAAAAAAAGCCTTTGTGTTGTGTATGTTGCAGAGAAGTCTCCATGTATTTTTCCTAGCTGACAGTTAAGTGAACTTTTAAAAAGAATGTTGTGATGAAAAGCATTGGATAAATTGGGAGATCATTTGATAAATACACAGTGAACTATACTGTGGATTTTCTGCACAACCAAGAGGCATATGTAGTTTAAAACACTTGTGTCCTTTTCTGTTGTAAAATATTAGGCAAAATTGTTGCTCTGTTGAACTCTCTAATAGTTCCCTAGACCTCAGCGTGGCCAAAATGTTTAAATATTTGACAGGTGAGAAATTAAACAATGTGCAGGGAAGCACTTGATGTTGAAAATCCAGTAGTTGCTGAGACAGAGGAAACGCAAACTTCATTAGTTACAGTGGAATGTGCCTGACAAAATTGGAGGAAGAACATTATAAAGACTTTCTGAAAAGTTCTTTCTTCTGAGAAAATGCACCTTTGTGTAGCAGGGGTTAAAGACTCATCAGTGATAGGTTTTCAGCAAGTATGTTGTGCTCAGCGCTAGAGTGCTTCAACATTATGCTGTATATGCACGCCTGAAGAGCAAGGGGCATTTTTTCAAGTCGTAGGATATGTACTAAACTGAAAACAGCTGCATGGTGTATTTTTATAAAGACAGAAAAACCTTTTTGGACCACCCCAAGAGAGGTATGTAAGACTTCCCGTTAATCCATTCCTAGATAGAAGGGTGTGTGACTGAAATATCAGATGCAGTCATGCAGAATCACAGCTGAAACTTCTGAGACTGTGGATTATTTGAGTTAAATGAGTGAGGAAATGCTGGGAATAATGATTATTTTCCCACAGCTCTTTGGGCATGAATAATAGTCAAATCTATGCAAATGAGCAAATATTATCAAGGGCTCTTACCATGCTCTCAAAGCAACTGTGGTTGCTTTGATAACCAGTGGCTTTAGTAGGAAGAGGATCCAGTTGTCCTTGACCTTTGGTTAAAGTAGAGAGAAACACAGGTGTGTTAAACTCTTTTTGGGCTCTGACATCTGAAATGTTTTAATAACATATATGCTAAAAGAAGAATCTTAAGTTCATTCCTTTCTGGTTTTATTTCCTCCAGGCTTTTCCTTTCCAGACAGCATTTAAGACATGGTGCTTATTTTCCATCCAAAGTTATCTCTGTTGCAGGAATCCAGTACTGTAGGTTTAAATCCAGATGAGAAAGGTCAGGTCATGAAACTACAGCAGCAGCAAAGTCTCATCCTTCTGGGCTGTTTGCTGCTTTCTCCAGATATTCACAGAGGCTGCTGTGGCAGAGTGCTTCTTGGCCATGTGCAGAGCCACAATTTCCCACTAGCGGGAAAATAGCACCCCTACTGCTGCTGTCTCCCATCACCATGTGGCAAATGCTTGTTACTTTTTCTTTCATCCCTCTCTTTTGTGGAGTTAAGCTAATAGAGCTCTGTCACAGTACAGCTAGTCATGTCCAGACCTTAGGTGTACTTTGGGCACAACACCTTAGTGTGATTGAATTCCCTTTAGGTAGGTAAGATGTACTTGGCCAAGACCAAGACTTTAAAATTAATGCTGTCTGCACCAGAACAAACTGAAGTGCTAGCTCTTGAAGACATTTAGGAGCTAAAGCTGCACTCATTTCTGTGAGATATTGGCCTATAAAAGCTGCCATTATGAATTAGGACATTTGCATCCTTCCATGAGCAATGGTATCTCTTTACAGTCCATAAGCTGGTTGTAAATAGCTGAAGCTTCTAAGTAGGTGAACACCTTGCTGTGCTTAGCATTGTGGAAAAACTTCCTAGGCAGACTTGCAGAAAAAATCAGGTGTCTCTTCTTTCCCCTTTCCTCCAGGAGGTGCAGATAGGATAGAGCAGCCGTTCTGTTTTCAGTAAACACAAGCAGTTTCTTCAATCAATGCCAAAGTACTAACAGTACAGGAACTGGGGGTTCATAAGACAGCGTGAGCAAAGCTGCCCTTGTTCCCTGTTGCTATTTCCTAGTGTCTATTTATATTTTTTTCACATAAGAATGTATATTTTGTATAGCATGTGTAATATATGTTTGTCTATTGTAATATAACTTCATTCAATAAAATGCTATATACATTGAGCATCCAGTGTAACTTTGTTAGTTTGCAGATTAAATAATTCTTTTTTCTTCTATGATATTTAATTTTCATAGGGAAAAAATACAGTAAACTTTGCTGTCTGGACATGTTCCTGGGCAGCTGGCTCCAGGTGCCCCTGCTTGAGCAGAGGGTTGGACAAGGTGACTTCCAGAGGTCCCTTCCAGCCTCACCCCTTCTCTGATTCTGTGATTCTTATTTCAGTTTTCCAGTAGGAAACACCCTGTATCCTTTTCTGAAAACGTGCGGGTAATTCTCCAACGGTGCTGTTGACTCTGGGCCAGGAGGCTTGCAGATCACTGTGCTCCCAACGCTGTTCTCCTGCTATTTGGATCCTTTGAAGTACCAAAGAGATTTTCTTTCTGGCAACAGACTGTCAGCATAAATGAGTTGGTAAGAGCCTGCCCCCACATACCTGCTGCAGGAGGGGAGAGGTTCATGCTTCCCACCCTACCAGCTACCATCCCTCCTAAAAGCCAGCGTAAGTTTTTTTTATTCCTTTGAATAACTTGCTCTATCACTGTATTCTTGTGCTGGTTCATGTTCTGATAATCAATCACCTTGCTCTCCTGTGCTCCGTTTTGTATGCTTCGCTGTTTTACCTGTTCAGAGCTCACAGCACTATGTAGCTTTTCCCAAGTTAACCTGAGCTCCTGTAGCTGCTTCATCCTCTGTTCTTGATGACAAGTGAAGTTTGCACCCAAGGAGAAAGCGTGGTTCATGAGAGCTGGGTGTATGCGCAGCCTGACACGCAAGAGTTAGTCACCCGGCTTGGCACGCTGCTGTTGAAGCACAGCACATGACAGCCTCCAGTGCAGGGCTTTCCTCTCCCGGCCGTAGCAGCCAGGGGCTGCCCAGGGGGCCAGTTTGGCAGAGAGCATCCCCAGATGCAGCTCCCGGGAGCGCCAGCCAGCCCGCGCAGAGGCTCCTGCCTTGCTGGCAGCTGTAGGAGCAGGCTCTGCGGCAGAGGCCGGGGCAGCTGCTGGCAGCCTAGCCTTGGGTCCCTGCCCGGTTTTCTGTGGCAACGTGTGATGCGTTTGGCAGTGCTGCCTGATTCCTTGTGGCCTTGTCTACTCCCACATGCAGGGGAGCGTGTGGTGCCTGTAGGACCTATGCTGAAACATCCACAAAGCCAGGCTGTAAGCAAATGTCATTACTTCTGTTGTCTCCCTTCATAGCAAGAGTTAAAGGGCTGCCCTTTCTCTGCGTGTAGGCTCTTGACTTTTGTGTTCATCAGTTCACGTGCCTGATAACCAGGGATTCCTCCAGTGCCCATACCTGGCCTCGGGCTATACCTGGCTGGGCAGGGGACAGCAGTGCTGCCTGTCGCCTCCAGCCAGCTGCGGAGGCTCTTCTCATGTTTATAAACTGCATTGGGGTTTCCTAAGGGACTGGAGCTGAAGCATTCACAGAGCGTCCGCAGCATTCCCCAGATCCCAGCTTTTTGCATGCTCTTATGTATTTTCAAGCCACAATTGCAGGGGGATGGCCTCAATGATACGAGCCTGCCCCACAAGCCTTGATTTATCCAGGAGCACAAGTGTTGTGAAACCCCACCCCATCCTGTGATCATTTCGACAAGATGCTCAGGAAAAACCAGCTATTGCCTTCCCTGGTAAGTTCAGCTCTCTCTGGTTCATTATGTACATCTCAACCCTGGCACAGTGTCAGAGAACCAACAGCTATTGAAGATAAGATCATGAATAGTTAATGTTCTCAGTTACCCAAGCATATTTAAAAATTAACACTGAAGCCTGGTGCTGATGAGATTAGAAAACTGGGTCATCAGAGGAAAAAACAGAAAACAATTGCATCTACCCTCGGGCTTCACTAATGACTGAGCTTTTGTGGAAAATCCCTTCCTTGCTTTAATCCTTCGGTGGTTTAAAATACTGGATACTTCATTAAACCACCTTCTCTCCCACTTGCCAGATTCTCCTTTCCTCTCCTCCCGCAGGAGTTTGTGGCCTCTTCAGATGCGTTTCCAGGCTCAGGAGTGACGGCGCTGGTCGGTGCCGCGAGCGCCTGCCCCACACACATCCCCGCATGCAGCATGGGAGCCTGGGCACCGTGGAGCAACAGAGCTGATGGACATGTTGGTGTGACAGCTTTGGTGACCCAGCGTGGCTGTGGTGTGCKGTGCGGTGATGCAATGCAGGCAGAAGAAGGGGTGCGCGTCCCGGGGAGGTGGGCAGAGGGCTGTGGCTGAGCACAGCCCTGTGAGCTGCCGCAGCCCTGGGGATGCGCTCCCCCTCCGGGAGCAGCCCCCTCCGTCCCTGGGTCCTTCCAGGCTCCCGCTCGGAAAGATCACCTCCTCTCCTCGTGGGGCGACGGCTTCGCCTTCTGCCAAATCGAGCCCAGCGTTTCAAGCCCTTCAGGGTATGTGCTTAGCAAGGCAATAAGCAAATAACTGAGATGGAAAGAGAAGACAATCCTTCGGTCTGTGGGAGCCCCGGCCTCAGCAGGACTTTGGCAGGGCAGGCTCCGGTGCCAAGGCAACCACAGCTCTCGCCTGCACGGGGAGCCCTCCCTGGGCTCTGGGCTGCTGTTCCCCACACGTAGGAAGCTGGAAGAGACACAGGATCCTTTTTGAGAATGAAACTAGGCATTCTTAGGCAGACAAGAGTATAGGGAACAAATAAACTCTAAACCCTAATTTTTATGGCTTTTGCCCTGAAGTAACTAACTGGGAAAACCAGCGGCAGGGAGCCGGGTTCCCTTGCCCTGGAAAGCAGGTGGCTGCCTGCAGCCAGACGTCAGCGGCGTGGGAGCGCCAGGTCCTGACGGCACGGATCACGCACGGGTGTCTGCCGGGGCGGGCAGCACCGAGCGTGCAAACATGCCATGACTGCTTGCCTGTGGATCCCATCATCAGGTGAGCGAAGGTGGTTGTTGGCTCCTGTTGTGTGTCTGCCTGCGTGTTGGAGATGAGGTTTCCAACACGCTTTAGGAGGGCGGGTGAGCTCGTACCCTCCAGGTTATGGTTGCAGAGGGAGAAGGGGAACAGCTCCCCAGAGACCCAGCATGTGCCGGGCAGAGCCGGGACTGAGGTGGGAGTCAGCCCTGGGCTCCCACCGCCTGCCGGGTCTGCCGCCGGGTTTCCCTTCCCGTGTCTGACCCAGCTGTTTCTGGGTCTGCTTGTTCTCGCTGCACTGAGCCGGTCGGGATGGGAAACAGGATGAAATGCAGCATGGCAGAGAATGGGGCAACCTCGGAGCCTGTCCTTTAACCAAGGGCCTTTTCTTCGTGCGCCTGGGAGTCGGGCCCGGATTGGGGTTCCTATTTGCAGGGAAATGGAGCGCTATTAAGGCTACTGTTTATCTCATTTTCTCCCAATGAGATGCTATCGATTTGCTCTGTGGAGGGACATGCGCTGATTAAACTGTGAGCGTTTATTGACAGGCCCTGATGGCTGCTGCGCTCGACCGCGTGCTGGCGGGAGCCACTGCTGCTGCAGGGTCACTCCTGCTCTGCTTCCACTTTCTGCTGGTAATGTTTCATATCGAGGTTTATCTTGCAAGCTGACAGCTGCTTCGTCCTGCAGAGGGGAAGCACACCACAGCCTGTCTCCGGCAGAGCAGTGGTGGGAGAGCCTTCCCACCCCCTTGGGACTAAGCCGTGTCCCGGAGTGGGATCCTGGCGCTGCGCCGGGCCAGGGGCTGCTCCTGTTCAGTGCACATGAGCAGCACTGCAGCCACCGAGCTGGCACCATCCCCCCACCGCTCCCACCGCCCGGCCTCGCTGCTTGGGCTGCTCTGAGGAGGCCTCCCCCGTGTGAGCGCAAGTCCAGGCGGCCGAGTGGCGGGAGGTGCGGCTCAGCAACCAGCAGCTTTTCGCGGCTGGCGGGGCCCCGCTCCGTGCCTGGGCTGGGGGTCCACGTGCGCTGGGTGGCAGCAGCACGAGGCAGAGCTGGGCCAAGGGAAGGGTTAAAGCTCCATCCCCAGAGCCGTGATGCACATCTCGGAGGGCACGGAATCACGGCTCTTGATTCCAGCTCATCTCTCTTGGCATAAGGCAGATTTTTCTCTAAATGAGATCCTCTTGTGCATAACTTGCATGTAACACAGGGGATAACTGCTCCGCTCATCACTTTGAAGGTTCAATTTCACATTAGGTTTAACGTCTCTTCTGAAGACTTATATATGTAATTCACCCCAGCATTTAGAAAAATCTCCCACGTCCTTGCTCAGATTTATTGTTGATACCATTTTGCCTGATGCTGGATGTTGCAGGCACATCTATCGAACGGTGGGCTGTGATTTGTGACTCGCCAAAGGGGATTTCAGGATGCAGAAATAAATGTGCCCTACTCGATTAATAGCTAATAGCCTGCTGAGAGCGTCCCTGGCAGCATGCTTGGCTTAGGAAAGGACTGGCTGAACAGAGTGAGGAGCTGTTCTGCAGAGCAGGACGGATCCCTTTCTGAAAAATTTTAATTAACTTAAAACAAATGCACAGGAAAGGGCCAGCCATTAAGCTGCCTTTGCTTCCTGAGACTCATCCCTGCTAATTAAGCAGTGTGTCAGTGCAAGTGACCTACAGATAACACAGCACCCAATTTGCATTTAAATTAAAAAACATATTTTTAAAATAAAGGTTTCATTAAGCCTTGTTTGTTTGTCTTTCCAGGCATACACATTATCAAACCCTTCACTGATTTTTATTGACTGGCTTTTGGACTGGCAGCAGCTCTAGGGGTCCGGGTAGCACAGGCAGGCGCAGGCCCTCCCTGCCCTCGGATGCTCCAACACGGCTGGATCCAGAGTGGGAGAAGTGTTCGGCAGATCCTCTGCTGACCAGAGCCCCAGCGTCCCTGTCTGGGCTGTTCATCCTCGGGAAGGTGCTTCTGATGGTGAGTGGCTCTCGGTGTCCTTTTAAGCGGGACGTTGCTTTTCTACCTGGTGTTTTTCCTCCCTACGTTGTCATTACCTACAGGGAGCAGCATCAGCCGCAGAGGTCTGCAGTCCCCTTGCGGTGCTCAGGCTGGGGCTGCGCCAGTGATTTTACAGAGAGGTTTTCCCTCTGCTGCTCCCCAAATGCAGCACCCGCCCGGCCAGTCTGGCTGCCCAAAGCCTTACCTTGCCTGCTGCTGCAATATTAATGAGCAGGTTGTGTAACGGGTGTCACGGCCCCGCAGTGACTTATGCTAAACCGAGTGCCCACAGCCAGAGGAAGCAGGAGCATCCAGCCTGCAAGAGAAGAGCCTGCGTCCATCCCACAGAGCAGCATCGTCTCTCCAGGGGCCTGGCTCTGGAGGGGATGGGTTTTTGCATGGTTGTTTGCACGGTGCACGGACCATCTCACGGGCATCAACACAGCAGGGATGGGTGGAGGACCTCAGATGGACAGCAGGACGTGTTGTTCCTGCATGGCTTCGTGATGCCTTTCCTGGTGAGGGGTTGTTGGGTATTACAGGCTTCACACAGCATCCTCCCAGAGCCTCACACCGAGCCATCAGCCTGCAGCCCCCTGCGCACTGCAGGGCAGCACAGCCCATCCCAGTGCCGGTCTGACCCTCATCCTGACCCCGCCTGGCCCGCGCTGACTCTCCTAAGGTGCTTAGCGAGGCTTAGGGATGCCCTGTCTGGAGGAGAGGGTCCTTGCGAGGGCATGGGGTGGAAGCGTTTCTAGTGCAGAAGCCGGTTGCTGGGAATCCTTCACTTGGCGGAGGCCAATAGTGCACGGAAACACTCCAGCAGCACTGCCTTTTCACAGGCAGGCCCTTATCCAGGGGCTCAGTTGTGTTTCTCTGTTTCTTGTATTAATGCGGTTCATAAAACACAGCCCATATTCGAAAGGAGATCTGGTCTTCACTGGGGCCTCTCTCTTTCTCACCGACTTAATGAGATCTCATCTGGCCCGAGCTGTGCCGTGCTCTGTGCGGTTGATGCCCGTGCGCTGGCATTCCCATGGAGAGCAGCAGTGCTGCTTGGCTTCTCTCTGGTGAGGAGCTGGGAGCTTTGGCTGTGCTGGGCAGGTTTCTCCCCAGCAGTGGCATTAACGGGATTTGAACTTTTGTAAGCAAAACTGAATTACTGATCACGGGCTCAAATTAAGTGTGGGGGACATGCAAGAGTCCATAAATCCAGTGACCTCATTAAAGGGAAGATCGCCCTGCCAGCCTAACCTGGGCAGGTCTCATTGGCTTAAGCCGTGCAGTGCCATGCTGCGGTGTTACTAGTGGTGATGCATCTGCCGTGGCCTGGGGGCAGAGGGGGCTCTGGAAACTGTCTGCCAGCTGCCAGGAATCACTGCTGCATCCCACTCGGCTCTCGTGGCCACGCTGAGGTCCAGGGGCCGCTGGCGCTGCCTGCTGAGACATGTGCCCTCTTCCCCCAGTGTCGGCAGTGCTGCCCCCACAGGGTTGCCGGTCCCCACTCTGCTGCGGGTGCTCCCGGGACCACTGCCCTGCGCCTGAATCCTTGCTGTGAGCTCCTGGGCCCCAGATCTGGGGTCTTGAGCTGGCACAACCTCATGGAGCCCGACTCCTCCGGATACCTTTCGTTTCTCTGTCTGTCAACACCATCAGATGTCCTCTGGCTCGTTTTCATAGAGACTGACGCAAAAGCATCTGGCCCGTCTCCATCTGCCTCTGCAACCAGCCTGGGCGACAGGTCCATCCTCTGCAGCAGCCACGGCACGCGAGGCCGTGGTGCGCAGCTCCTCCGTGCGCGGTGCAGACTGGTGGGTGCACGGTACCGTGTCCTGCTGCTTCTGCGATGGACGTGCAGCGCTACTTGCCTGCCACGCGCCTGGCGCACGATGGTGCTTCTCCCTCCTCTGGGCTCCACAGCCACGGAGCCGGCATGTTGCTGAGCTGGCTGTGGTGACGCTGGGGTCTCCGCTGGGTTGGTGCCACGGCAGGTCCTCTTGTCCTCCCTGTCCCCCCTGCCCCGGTTCCTCCTGTGCCAGCCCAAAACTGAGCTCCTGCGGTGGCTGGGTCCCCCCACGGGCAGTGGTACCTGGCTGCCTGCTGCGGTCCTGCCCTCCATCTCCGTTTCAGCTGCCCTTCACTCCTCTGCTGGGGCCTGACAGCTTTGATTTCTTTCTCCTGATTAGAGAACATGAGGTTTTTGACAGCTGCCTTTGCCATTATTCTTCCCTTAATGCTGTTGTTGTTTTGTGTTACTGTCAAATCGCATCTTATGAAAGTTCTTCCCATCCTGTCAGCGGCAGATGAGGAGCGCAAAGGGCTGCCTAATCTCCCGGCTCTGTCTGGGGAAATTGCCTTTTATTATTGATAAGGCAGCACTGCCTTTGGAGGACACGACTGCTGTGTGCCGGAGCAGGAGAGCAGCACCCTTGGCCCTGCCGGTGCTGCGGTGCCAGCGAGTGCTCCCAGGGAGGTCAGCCATCCCCTGGCCTGAGCAGGCGGGGAGAAGAGCCAAGGACTGCCGGGGCAAGGTGGGCACTGAGGGCAGAATGCTCCTAGTGGGCGCCTCTCCTGGGCAGCTGCCTGCCACGGGAAAGGGGCTGATCCTGCCTGGAGCGTCCCGGCTGCTCCTCCAGCACCTCGGAGGGGAGCGGGACAGGCGGCTCCCACCTCCGTGCTCACTCCCAGCGCAGATCGGTAGTGTGGCACCCACAGACGTATGTCCACCTTGGCTCAAACAGGAGCCCTGAGAGGACCGGACACCAGGCAGGGAAAATGTGCTGTCCTGGCTTATTTAGGCCGGGGGCTGCTATGAGCACCAGGGGTGTCGCGCATGTCAGTGGCTGTGCTCCTGCCCCACACGATCCCCTTGGGCCCAGCGGGGTGTCTGGGGGAGAGAAATATAGGTCATTGCAAAAACTCTCTCTCTGAACATTAAATATTTATCTGTGTTTACAGCATGTTCCAGCTCCCGGCTGCAGAGGAGGGGCAGCGATGCCAGGAGCAGCATGCGTGCATGCGCACATGTCCGCAAGCGAAGGTGCAGGTGTGACGGAGGCGGCAACGGGCCCTTCAGTGATTTTTGAGCCAGACACGGCTGTCCCTGGCCCACGTGCCCATGGCTCTGCCACTGCGTTCAGAGGGTCCCGGCCATGGTGAGGTTTGCCCCTGCCCAAAAGTAGCGCTGGTTAATGGCCCAACAGGGTAACTGGTCCCAGGAGCTGGAGGCAGAGGAGTGGGGTGGGGGACACTGGCTGGGAAGGGAACACACGAGGAGAGGACACTGGTCCTCTGAGAGCCGATAACCCATTTCCAGGGTGGATCTTGATCTGCTGATGAGCTCTGGTTACGCTTTGCTCTGTGAACAGTTGTACCTTTGCAAAGTGACTGACACTTCCCACGGCTTGCTAAAAATTCCTTGGCACCAGAGCGGTTCCTCCGGCTTTGTTCAGCTGGAGGGAGCTGTTTCTACCCACAAAGCGCTGTACAAAAGACCGGGTGCTTCTCGGCTGCCACAGGGCTGGCCGGCCAGAGGAGCAGAGCAGACCGAGCTTCCGGGCATGGGAAGCGGCAGCTCGGCAAGCCAGAGGGGTCCGGGTGTGGGGCAGGGGGGTGCAGCAGATGGGGGGTACTGCAGGGATGCAGGCTTTGCAGGAAGCACCTGTATTTTCCCGTGCACATTTAATACCCTCCCTTGTCAGGTAATGGCATGGCAAATGCTCATCCATTCCCTCGGCCTCTCTCTGAGGCAGCCATGCAGAGACCTCCTGCCGGCGGCGGGCATGGGGCTGGCACACCCACAGCCCCCGTGCTGCACCCCGGGCCCCTCCGCAGGAGCCCCAGGGCTTGCTCCTGCCGCTCGCGAGCGGTGATGCTGCAGCTCACGTGTGTTGCAAGCTGCTCCCCTGCTTCGCGGGCGCCGTGGAGCAGGACGGGCTGTCGGTCCCTTGCGCTCATCATCCAGCTACCCAAAAAGGATTTGGGTGTGTGACCCAGGCTCTTCGCTGGCTCTGAACTCGCTGTGATGCTGTGAAGGTCGTTCCCTTGGCGTGGGCCTCCTTGCGCTTGGCTTGTCTGTTGAAATCGCAAGTCCAACGTGGGCCGTGTCCCGGTGGCACAGTGAGCGGAGCGCCCCAGGGCCGGGAAGGGGCCGAGGCGTGCCGAGCCCCAGGAGGCTGTGGGCCAGGGCCCTGCTGCCAGCGCCCTTTGGTGATGGATTGGGCAGGAATCTGCAGATTCAGCACAAGCCCAGCAAAACACTCTACTGCGCTTGTTGGAAGCCACCATAGCAAGCACTACTTTTTTGCTGATAAATCTTGTTTTTAAATTAGCTGCATGTCAGACTGGTAAATAATGCATCTTATAAATGAAAAGAGTGTTCAAACCCAGGCTGGAACAAACAGCCTGTGCTGCAGGTACAGCAAGTCTTGTGCAGCAGGGAGAACAAGCGGCAGCGGTACCTGGAAGCAGATTGCCTCCTGGACTGCTTTTCAAATTGCCTTTTTAAATTTTTAGTTCCCACAACATATTCCATGAGCTTTTCCCATAAGCGTAAATCTGGGAGTAGCTTTGATGGGAACATAAAGGTTTTATATGTATGAACTCAGAAAGCAGTAGGGAAAGCAGGAGGCTCCAGAGGTATCAGCCCTCGGGAGAGCCAGGTCTCTCCCTCCTTTCAGGAGCATTTGCAGCCATGTCAGAGCCATCCTATAGGTGCCTTGCTCCAGACACCGGCTTCCCCTAGCCCCTTACCACCGAGATTCAAGTAGAACAGATTGTTAATTGCTATTAAAAGTCCCAGGAGCTACATGGTACCGCGTGCTGCCTGCCTGCATGGAGCAGATGGGTTGAAGCTCCTTGAGGTCTCGGATGCAGGTAGTTCTGCACCGGATAAAACCTGCTGCAACCCCCAGCTTTTTCTTGGGGACACCCAGTCCTGAACGGGACGTGCTGGGGAGGTCTGTCCTGAGCGCTGGAGCCCCGGCAGCGCTGGGTGCAGCCATGAGCCTGTGGGATGGATGTGAAAATAGTACGATAGATTCCTTGAATACTGCTAAATGGGTAGGGAATAGTTAAGGGCTAATTAAAAATCTGTACAGTTTCCAGGAATAAACAAAAGGGGATAGTTAAGGTGCTTGTGAACTGTTGTTAAAAGACAAGTTCTTCACTTTGCGGGCTGAGACGATGCAGTTGCAGCTGCACAGCATCCTCCCACCTGGCTGCCCCTCCTTGTCCCAGAGCAGTGCAAGGGTGGTCGTGCCCAAGTCTGTGCCTAAAGGGCTGTGCGGGTGGGACACAGACCCCGCTGCGGTGCCTGGGGTCCTGCCCGGCCGGCGCAGGGGCTCTTGGCACGGCTGGAAATGGGGAGGAGGAGAAGCAGCGCTGAACCTGGCGGTGCCCATCCAGCCACCGCCGCTGGTTCGATTTAAACTCTGAAGCCGATTTCCCACAAAGGTAATTTTCTGCTTCTCTGACTCAATTCTATTCGTCTTTTAGAGGGTAATTAGCATCACTTCAGTGTTCTTTTATGCCCAACTAATTGCACCTTGTTTCAGGAGTGAAAGTTAATGCCTCTCCATTTAGGTTAGCACAGCAATTTATGATTAGGGATGAGGCCAGGCAGAAACGTGTATCAGGAGTACCACTGCCTGCCTGGCTGGCTTGAGACTTGCTGCTTGCACCAGTGGAAAGATTTCCCATTTTACGTTTGAGCTGCTCCTGGATGCTACAGCTGCGTAGTAATGAGCCCGCAGTGCTAAAGCTGCATGCAGCAGCCTCTGTGCCTCGGGCAGCGGCCAGAGGAGCACGGATCAGACCCTGGCTCTCAGCCGGGCTGAGGGCACCGGTAGCCGTGCCAGCTCGCACGCCGGTGTCTGCGGGCAGCAGCAGGTGAGGGGTGTCAAGGGCACACTGCAGCTGCACGCGGTTTCAGAGTCAAACAGAAACGGCAGCCATAGGAGACACGGTGACGGGGCTGTTGCCTGCCGTGCGGCCGGGGGGGCTCAGCTGGGACCTGCTTTGGTGCCACCGGAGAAGCAGAAGGGTCGGGACGTTGCTGCTGGGGGCGTGGGGGTCAGCACAGTGGGGTCCTCCTCTGGGACAGGTCACTGTGCGGTGATATGTGCTTGCCAAGTCTCGTGCTATGGCAGCGTTTATCTAACATACGGCTAATTGTTTACTTTTAGACAGTTTGACTGAACGAATTGTACCCGTGCCCCAGACCCAGGCTGTCGCCCTGCTGCAGGTCTTGCTGTGACTCCCTTCCAAAGGATGGCTGATCGACCTCCTTTCCCTGCAACGGCAAAGGCGTTTTCTGCAGTTCCCGTGCTGCTCGCTAGTGCTGAACTTGCAGCTCAGCCAAACCCAACACCAAAGCCTTCAGGGGACCGGAGCCCCCGGGAGAGTGCCCAGCTCTGGACGTGTGCTGGGCCGTCATCGGCAGGGCTTCAGCCTGCAAATGGTGCCTGGCAAATGCCAACCAGACCGTGTGTTTGGAGGCCTCGTTTAAGGGGCTGCTGATCAGGCATCAGTGACTTTGATAGCGTCAAGGACTAGAAAGTAAATACTTCCACTATAAATCTTGTCTGCTTTAAAGTAGGTTATATTTTCAAAGCGCTTTAGTTCTTAGGAATTTAATATTGCGATGTCAATTGTAAGACAAGTAATTGGATGGGGAGAAGGTTGTTACTGGAACCTGAGATTAAAGGCAGGATTTGAAACGCTGTGTTGCGTGCAGGTGGGTGTTTTTGTTCACTGCAAATATGACTCTGGAGGTTTCACAGGTAGCGTTTCTGTTTGAAGCCGGCTCTGCTGCTCCACAAGGTTTGCTGCGCCTGTGCCGTGTCCTGCCATGGCTTGAACACGAGATGACTCGCGGAGCCGAAGGTAGGAAGAGAATGTGTTTCCTCATGAAAGCAGCTGTGCAGCAAAGCACTTGCACGAGGCTTCTCAAGCGCCGCCTCCCCACTGGGACCCCAAAGGGCCACCGCACCAGCGGGGCAGCGAGGGGCAGGGAGCTGCCGGCACCTGCTGCCCCCGGGTTTGCACGGGGGTTCCCCTGCACGGGGGGTCCTGGGCTCCTCTCATGCTCTCGGGGCGCAGCTCTCCATGCCCCCATGTGTGTCCCCCCTGGGTGCTGCGGTTGGGTCGGTGGTGGTCGGGGGGCAGATGGGAGGTGTGAGTGGGATGCTTTCAGGGCTGGGGCTGGCTCTCCTGGCTGGCGCTCAGCCCTGCCAGCTCCCTGCTCGCCCTGTGACAGGAGGTGAGCGTCTGAGACATGGCAAGAGGCTGAGATGGCCACTGGCCCAAAGTCTGGGCACAGCTCCTGGAGCGATCCACTTCCATGGGAAGGAGCAAGGGCAACCGGAGCAGGCAGAGACCGAACCTTCCTCCCGCTGAACCGGCACGGCAGAAGCCTGTCAGCACACAACAGGATGCCGAATCCACTCAGAGACTGGGGTCCGTCTGGCGTTCACACTGGGGGTAATTCCCACGGGGGCTGTGCCCATGGGACGGCTCCAGCGGAGGAGGTTGCTCTCCCTGCACGCCGCGGTGCCCAGGATGCTCATCCGCAGGAGTGGTGTGTCCATGCGAGAGAGAAGCTCCAGACCTGTGCTTAATCCTCCCTGTGAGTGGGTTGCTTTAATCTCACCGAGCAGTTTATATTGTAGGTTATTAAAAGCGCTTTGCGCCCACACTGGGAGAGACCTGGGCTGCTCCCAGGGAAGCCTCTGCCTCCCTGCCACCCTCCTTCTCCCGCTCCTGCCTGGGGATGGAGTTTCTGACGTCCCATAAACAGTGTTTTCCTGGTCTGTCCCTTTCCAAATCACGAGCTGCACCAGCGTGAGCTGGCATAAGGTTTTTGAGGTGAGCAGGAGCCAGCTGAACCCCAGCTCTTCCCACCGGGCGCCCACCAGGCCGAGCCGGTGCTCCCCAGAGCCCCCGGCCATGGAGCATGGCTGTGACCCCGTGGCCGCGGGCTTTCTCGAAGGGGTGAAGCAGCACTGGTGGAAGTCCTGGAGTGCCGGGAATCGCGTGCCTGGTGCGGTGGTCCCACCCGAGGGTGCACCAGGAGCAGCCTGATCCTGCAGCCCTGTAATCTCCCGATGCCCCTTTGCCCAGCCTAGCTGAGCTAAGAAGAAAATGTGCTTGGTTTAATGACAAGACTTTGATATTTCCAGTCCTAACCTTTCTGTAAAACAGCAGCTACCAGACAGGTGAGCTGGTCAGCCGTGCCTAATGTAGATTGATAGCGGATCAGCTTTTCTGTCTTAATTTGCTTATGACCTAGAGAATTAGCAGAGAGGATCTGTTATCCTGCCAGTGCACTAATGACTCCTGCAAGAGAAGGGCTCCCCAGGGAAGGAGTGGTATTTGCTAACCTTTCCCTGGCTCACTTTACATAATGGCACACTCCTCCAAATGTCCTCAGCGTGACTGGCTATTCCCCTTCTCCTTCATTCTGCACGGTATTTTACTTTTTAAATTTCAAGAATATTGCACAGTAAGAAAAGGTGCTGAATTCCTCATGTCACTCATCTTGCATCTCCCTTCGGAGGCTATTCTTAGATGYGCCATCAGTTTAGGAATTCAAAGGGAGGCACTTTTCTTCTTCAAGGTCTCCAAAGATTTCCTGTATCCATATGTCCAGATAGAAAAGAAAAACAACCTGAAATCTGCCTGCCGGTCTGCTCTTACAATACACTGTGTGCAGAGGACAGAGACCCTTTTCAGAGGGCATTTCTGAAGGCAAGCGAAACAAATGAGCACCACGCCATGCTGAGGACCAGGCAGGACGCTTGCCATCCGAATGAACAACACAACAGCACAAAATATCACCGATATCCAGGAAGTCAGTGCTGGGGTCTCACTAATAAAAACTGACTTCTGGTTTTACTTGGGAAAGGAACTTGAAAATTCCCCATGATATTTCAGAAACCCTGTTTTTAGTGTAATAAATAAAGAATATTTTGCAAGCTTCCAATATTTCTTACGCTAAGGTTTAGTCACTGCAAGTGCATTTCAGCCAAGTAAATTGTCTAAGAAGAAATGAATGTAAGGGCCATGGCTCCAGGTGCAGCAATCGCATGTCCTAAAGTCAAAGCCTGGCACGAGCGGAGGTGTCGGGATGCTTCGGGATGTCAGTCACCTTCTTGGCACAGCAGGAAAAGAGCCCTGCAGCTGGAGCCGGCCACTGAGGCAGCCAGGGCAAAGCAGGGCTTGTGGCCGCGGGGGCTGCCTGGCACCTCCCTGAGCGCTGCCAGGGCTCGCCTGTCCTCAGCCTCCCTGAGGAGCCCTGCGGGAAATGGGGGAGCCACAGCCAGCGATTCCCTCTGCAAAGACCCGGCCCAGAGAGCTCCTCCTTGCTGGTGCCGGCACATCGCCAGGGCTGGTCCATCCCGAGCCGGGCACGATGGCCCAATGTATGGCTGATACCGACAGCTGGAGTCCCGGAGCCCCGGCAGCTGCCCTGCTCCTGCTGCCAGCGGTGCAGCTAAAGAGCTTGAGGAAAAGTGCTGGGGAAGCTCTTTCCTAGGATGTGATGTTGATAAATGACCTGTAGGAACCTCTAAAAAGGTTTGTAATATTCATCTTGAGGACAAAATCCGTGGCTCCCCAGGCTGTGAGTGTTGTTGCTGCATTTGTTTCTACAGGGTGGGGTTTGGGTTTGGGGTTTTTTTTGAATAATAGAGTTAACCTTTTGCATGTTTGATTTCATGCACTGCTCAAATACCTTGCCAGGAAAAATAACGTCCCTGTTCAGCTGAGTGTAAATAGGTAGCGCTAAGATTTTCTGAATTATGTTAAGTACCTTTGGTAATTCAAGACTAAACCTAAGCTGGGCCAGGACAGCAGGTTACACAGCAAGTGCTCAAAAAGAAGCGGAGTCTCACAATCTGCAGTTATGGGACCAGGAATCCAATCTGAAACCGTACCATCTCAATTGTTTGGGCATGACTTCGTGTTCCCAGGTTATGCAGGTTAATGCACAGCTGGAGAGCAAAAACTGTCATGCCTGCATAAATCTAAAAGTAAATAAAACCTGGTTCTGATCTATTTTTGGTTTATGCATTGCAGAAGCCGTGTCTGCACCATTACAGGTTATGGCAGGAGCCAGCAGACCCCTCCTGCTGACAGGTGCCCCAGGGGAGGCTCTGCCAGCCACAGCCAGGGAGAGATGGGGTCACCCCTCCCCTGCTGCTCCCGCTGAGCCTCTGCCCCTGGCACCTCGGCATTTATTCGTGTGGCCACACACAAGCGCGAGAGCGAAGCCCCTGTCTCTGCTTGCTGCCCGTGCGCGGTTTCCCACGCAGCGGCTGTCAGGAGTCTCCCACCCACCGTGTCTTGGCGCGGGAGCCCGGAGGACGGAGCAGCTGCACTGCTGAGGATGGCGATGCAGCGAGGAAGGCCTGCAGGCGTCAGCCTCAGATCGGGCTTCCATTGCTGGGTCTTTTTTACCTGCCAATCAGCCAGGTATTATTCCCCAGTGAGTTCAATCCCGTCTCTCTGAGAGGGCTGTGTGGCATCCAGCAACAGGACAAAGTGGGTGATTACTTTTTGTGCTCTCAGAGATAAGAAAGAGCCCATGAGAGGCATACAGCCTCTCTTAGAAAGGATGAAGCCATTCACAGGCTGAAGTTAAAAGAGTGTGAAGAAAGATAAGGAGCTCAAATGAGAATAAAATTAAGGTAGCAGACGCAGCACAGACAAGTAATCAACAGAAATTCATTAGTTTGTCAGGCACAGGCCATGGGAGCAGAGTCAGGAGCCCAAAAGGTTGAATGTGATCACTAGTACTGAACCAGAGCAAATGGAAATTAACTCTCCTTCTCTGCGTGTCTTTGCAGAAGAGGGAACTGCTGCCCGTCTGCTGCGAAGCAGAGACCTGCATCGGTCCTCTGCTCGGAAATGGCCCTGCCCAACGTCCGGCACCCACGGACCAAACTCAGTGCCCCTGCGAGGAGGCGCGTGCTGCGGGAGGCGGCAGCGGGGAGGCGGTGGGTCGGACCTGTCGCCGCGGGGAGCCCTTGGCCCTGGCACTGTCGGACCTGCTGGAAGAGTGGGCGCAGCAGACGGTAGTCCCTCCGAGCTGGTCCACGGCAAACCTTCCACCAGGAATGCAGCACTCGTGTCAGCGCTCCAGCCGGGTAGGACAAAATGATGAGAAATTAACTAACTAATTATGCTGCAGCACTGACCTGGCCACGCGGGGCAAAGCCTGTCTTGCTCAGGGTAGGTGGGAGCTGGCTCTGCCACAGACATTTGCCTGGATGAGGCGTAGGGGCTGGCAGTGAGGGATGGGCAGGCTGCAGAAATACAGGAGGCACAGCCTGTGCCGGGGAGAGCACCGGCTGATGAAGATATCCAAGTGCTGCAGTGCCCAGCGGATTGCACGGGCACGCGCTGCCGGTCCCCTCCCTCCAAAGCAGCTGCTCTCCGCTCACTGCAGCAAAGCCTCCACGTTTTGCACTCGTGGGGTGGGTGCTGTATAAATGGGGATGCTGAACTGAGTTTGTCCAAGCTGCCACCATCACTTCATGTGACAGGCATGTGCGTGCACATTCCTCAGCCAGCCAGCCTCCCCGCAAATCCATTGCTCTCCTCGCCTTCAACAGGAATCAATGCATTAATTACCCTGACAACACAGTAGAAGTGCTAGCAGGTGCAGCTATCACCATTATAAGCTGCCATTTACGTATGTTTTTATTTCTACAGCTTCTTGCCATTAAAAGCCCATAATTAAGATAATTAGAACAAAGACATTTGCCTTGTAATCAGCATATATTTCAACAAGATATTTTAATTTACAGGCAAAAGTTGTTAACTTATTATTTAAATAATGTTATATATATTGACAGTATGCTAGCGGTGCCAGGTAAGTGATTATAGACCCAACTCATTTAGGGTATTTATGATATTAATTTATTTTTTAATCCCTTTCAATTTGATGAGCACACAGCAAACCTCCAGGAAATGACAGAGTAGATTTCAGATAGTCCCTGATCCCCAGGTAAGCCAGGACTGAGCTGTGGGGAGCTGAGCTGTGCCATGGCGAAGTGCTGCATTTGTGGTGGCTGGGATCGCCCTTGCAGGGGCCGTGGGAAGGCTCTTCACAGAGGTAGAGCTCGGTCAAGGCACTGGGGTGATACCCTACAGCATGAGATTGGGTAGCCTCAGATCTCTCCAAAACACTAGAGAGAGAAATTCTGGCTTTGGGTTACCTGTGTCAGAGGCTGTTCAAAATAGCTGCTATCAGCATCCGAGAGTTAATGGGTGCTGGTGCGCGGGCAATGGGGCAGGAGGTGGGAAAGGGCTGGCTGCCCGTCCTGCCCTCGTCTTCCCCTGCTGAAGGAGCCGGAGCGTCTTGCAGCGTTTCCCACACCGCTCTCCGTCCCCAGCGCCCAAGGCCAGCCCGGCAGGCAGCTGCCCTTGCCCTGCCTCCAGCCTCGTGCTTGCAAAGCTGTCCTGCCCAAGCGTGCCTCTGTCCCACTGGACGGGACTGTGCAAAACAGGCAGCATCACCTGGCAGGCTTTGCCATGCTCCTCCTCTAGACCCAGAAACAGCCTTTTTCCCCCAGCAGTGTCTTTGGGAAGGTTTTTTGACGTTGTCCCCATGAAGGTTGGTGTCACCCCAACAGCGGGTGCACAGAGCCACCTGCCTGGGAGGTGCCTGCGGCCGGGCTCCTGCCGGGCAAGGGGAGGGATGGCGTCACAACGTCCCCGTGCTGGCTGCTGGGTACTGAGTGTCCGCTGCTGTTCACCTGACAGTGATATATAACACAATGCACCTACCCTCAAGGGCTCTCTGCAGCTAGCAGCCCTTCATTTCCCAGGTTTAAAAATAGTTACAGGCATTATAAACAACCTTGCACGGAACATGACTTAAAACTTGTTTTTCATCCTATCTGTGTTCCTTGTGGGAATGAATGCTCTTCTCTCCTCCTCTCTGCACTTGGTTTACTGCTCTGTGCAGGAGAGGAACACGAACAATACGGCACATCCAGCACTCAGCCTCACATAAAGGAAATGATCTATTTATTTTTTTCTGCTTCTATGATGCTCCAAGTTCTTCAGGGGCCCTGAGACGAAGCAGAAGCTCAGCAGCCACCAGCGAATCGCTTGGAGCCTGTTACCTACCAGGCAGTAGCTTTCAAAAAATTCTGCTTACAGAGGACAGACTTTGGCTCTTTCTCAAGAGCTCCTTCCAAATCCAAGGTCTGCTTGGCAGTCTCCACATTAATAAACACTTGCACATTAGCAGTTGTGAAGTTTTTATCCTCTGCTAAAAAGGTATGAATTATGCAGCAGGGAAGTACATGAGTTAGTGGTGTATAAATCGTTCAGCGGCACCAGCGCCGGCTCGCCCGCAGGTATGCCGTGCAGAGCTGTAATGAGCCCTGGGGTGCTCCTGCCTCTGCCAGCCCAACTCCGGCTGCCTGCAAGTCAGTGCACAGGCTCCTGCTCCGGTTTGGTGCCTCCCAGTTCCCAGGCGCTGGCCTGTGAAGTCTGTGGGCATGTCTGGCTCTGCTCTCCCCTGGGAAGGGCACAGCTGCCCTGCGGCTCCGTGCCGGTACAGAACGCGGGTGCTGCGGGCGCTGGCCCTACCCTTGCCATGCCACCCGGCCTCGCTGCGCCTGCTCGCAGGGTCTTCCCCAATGAGAGGTAAATGATGAAATCCAGAGTCGCACAATTTTGCTGTAATAAGGCATTTTCTGTAATGCTTCAGATGCCTTAATTTCATCACTGCACATGAAAGCTCTCCAGTGATGGCTTTAAGCCTGGAAATAGGTTTTGTTTGAGGACTTGCCTGTGCACTGCACGCTGGTGCATTCCTGCAGGCGCTCACCCACGTGCTACAGCTATCAGCAGCACTGCCTTCCCAACCTTGTTTCTTAAATCAGCTACTATTTAGGCTTTGTTTAAAGCTCTCCACAATAACCTGAATGTTGCAGCGTAAAGGCTTCTTATTTATTATTTGGCAGACAGTTGCAAAGTCCAGTTGCAAATGAGATGTGGGAAGATTGGGCTCTTTGCAGAAGCCTTCCTCCTTTACAGATGAGACAGGAGCTGGGAGAGAGGACTCCTGTGCCCCAAGGCACTGCCCAGGGGCCTGAGGGATGACAATTAACCAAATTAACTTCAGTAGCATACAGGACTGTGCCACATCTCCCAAGTCTTGTTACACTGCTCACACCCACACTACTCTCCTGATTTATGCACCCAGTAAATCCTGAAAGATTTGCCTTTTTTTTTTCCCCTCTTTTCATGTACAGCCCCTAAACAGCCACCTACCTGGCTACTGCTCTGTAAGGGATTTTTACTTGCGTGATATATATTTTTGAATTTTCCACTCATTATTAGAAGAAATCTTCCCATGAAATAAGTCATGAGTGGAAGAGATGGTGAGGAAACTGATTCTACAGAACAGCCCTGGCCGCTGTCTCCAGGTTCCTGTGAGCTGAAGGGAAGTTACAAATGAGCAACAGGCAAACAGTTTTACATAGTTTTATTTTCTTCTAGTGCCACTATGATCTATGAGCTGTAACAGGCAGATCTTTCCAAAGCAGCTATAATAATTCACAAAAATTTATGGTGCTTAATCATGAGGCAGCAATGGTGCAGAAGCAGTAACACCCGACGCAGTTTTGATGCACTGGGCTCGTGTCCCTGGCACAGCCAGGACAGGTCTGTTACTTGTCCTGCACGGGGGACCCTCCTGCTTTTCTGCTCCTTGTCCTTCCCACAGCTGCCGAGCGTGTGTGGGAGCGATGGGAGTAAGACCACGCGTGTGAGAGCAAGAGCAAGCATGGGCCGGGCAGGAGGAACGTCCTGGGGGACACTGGTGGGTCCCCAAATCGCTGCCTGAAGAAGGGCAGGGAGCGGAGCTACCCCTGAGGAGGGCTCCTCGAGCACTGCTACAACCCGGCTGATGGGCCACGCTGTTCACTCCCGGTCTCCAACCGCGGTGATACGAGAGTAAGGCGCCAGCTTTGTTGCATCCCAACAGGATCTGCAGTTTTCATCTTGCTTCCCCTCTGGTCCTGGCGAAACACTGCCTTCAGCAGCGAGGGAGGCCCAGCACACGGGCAGGGTGTCTGCACTGCCTGGGTAAGGGGCGATAGGGGTGTCGGTGCATCCAGGGGTGGGGGGCTCCCTTGCAAGGGCTTCTCAGAACCTGACATCTGCACCCGGGTGCTCTCACAGCCCTGGTCCCTGCAGCTCCCGTGCTGCTGTGGAGCATTGACTGTGCATCAGTTACGCAGAGCAGCAGGGCTACACAGGTCCTCCTCCCGTGTAAGAAAATTAGCCTTGAATCTGCACTGTAAGCTGAGGCTAAAATGTCCTTGTTGAAACAGCAATTGAGCAGCAGTGGTTTGGAAGTGATGAAGATGTTCAGTAACCAGTCCTTTCTGGTTACCAAATGAGTATTCAGTTAGGAAAGTACTTTAAGGGTTTTCACAATGTCACCAATGTGCACATCGTACCCCTTTCCTCTGCTGGTCTCCATAAATACGGTGTGGGCCAGTTTGTAAAAGCAGTTAGCTGAAAAGCAAGTTCCTCTTCTTCTGCCTCCTCTTACCCAAAGTCATTCCCAGGAGCTCGTGTCAGCGCCAGCAGCGCTGCCTCACACTTTATGTGCTTTCCACACGTGTTACTGTACATGGCTTTCGAGAGTCATGCCTTCAGCAGTAAAGAGCCTTGTCTATTTTGGGTGCCTGAAGCCGTCTCTCAGGAAGAGGCTCTGTCCCCATCAGCCAGGCTGCCAGGTGATGGACAAGATGCTCTGCTCATCTCGTCTCACTCAGGCTTGTCTCCCACAAAACAAGCCACTGCTGCCTGGCTGGCTGTTGTTTCCCGTCAGCCTGCCATCTCCCAGCCAGGAGGCTGTGCTCTGGGAAAAAACCCACTGCTGTGTTTTCCTGTGCAAGGCAATCCTCTGAACCTGATTCACGGCACCAGGCAGCATTTGACGTGAACCTGCAGTTAATTACATGTTCTTGCTAAAAATAATTGAGTAGCCTAAGTTCTGATCGCTGTAATTGCATCCTAATGAATTTATGTGTCAACTTGTTATGTGCAACTTCGGTGTGTTCTGTAAATACCAAATTAAGTTCATCATTCAGTCTACAGGCACCCAAAGCACTGGTACTCCGCAGCCGACTTCACAAGCCGAGAAGGATGCAGAGCAGTCACCGGCTGTCCCAGTTCCTCGGCAGCACTCCAGCCCCAGGCTGGGCACAGCTGCCTCACCGAACAAACCCAGAGCAGCGGTGCAAATGTGCGGGAAGTATAAACAGCACAACAAACTGCCCGTTACGGGCAGCCGCGCTGAGACAGCTCAGGCTCCTCGCTGTGGGCTTGTCCTTGCCCCAAGTGCTCAGCCAAGAGGAGGGCTCAGTGCCACACTTCGCCAGGGACAGATTTGGGCTCTGCTGGGCAAACAGCGGGACATGGGCTCCAGTCACAGCCCTGTGCTGGGCACACTCTGCTGCCTGCCCCGGCTGCTAACAGCTACCAGTTGCTAGCAAAACGCTGCTGGTGCTCTACTGGCACGTGAAAGGGGTTCCCCGGACAGCCAGAGAACGAGCTACAAAACCAGAAATTAAACCAGAGAACAGAAGTGTGTAATCCTGTTGACTTCAGTGAGACTTACAAGCAAATAGTGCCGTTCATTATTAATTGTTACGATTGAACAAGACCAGAATCCCTACCTGTGCTTCATGAAGGAAAGAGAAGCTTCAGCAAAAGTTACCGAAATGATGCCATGCTCCTATAATGGCTCTTTACAGAACATAGCTTATTGTCATTGTTTTTCATGTTTGCTACCAAAATACCAGCTACAGCTCCCCTACAAAGCTGTGCATGTTAGTTAACCTCATTAAATCCTAAAGGATTAGTCAGCTGATCCTCAACCACAGAACTGTTAGGAAACATCTAAAGCTCAGAGTTATGTGGCTTGGAAAGTGATTTTCTAATACACAAACTTCAAAGGAATTTTGAAATCCTGCAGCGTAAGGGAGACAAACTAACGTTAATCCACTGGAGTGCTGCTTAATGGCCTGTTTAATTTTTGTCTTGATAGGTCTTTATAAGCAGCTGAGCATGAAGGCTGCCTGGCGATAAGCAGGGGTTCAGCTTTACCTCCAGGTGCTGCATCCCCCTCGTACCACCCCAGTCATCACACATGGATGTCCTCTTCCCCATGGATGACAGCGTGTGCAGGTACCGGGGGCTGCGCTGCTGTGCCCTCTCCCCACCCTGTGGCTTGTAGGCACGCACAGACACAGACCCACCTGGGAATGGTCTCCCCCGGGCCCACTGGTGGGTGATGGGGAGCACGGGGAGCCTGTGCCTGGCCAGGCTGGTCCCTGCTGTGGCTGCAGAGACGCTGGCTCGCGGTCGGAGCAGGCGTGTGTCCCGCTTGTCCCAGCGACGTCTGTGTGCTGCCAGTGCCAGTGAGTGCCTGGGGTCCATGGGGAGCCGTCCAGGACAGGCAACCTGCACCTCCTGAGCCCACCCTGATCCCCCTGCGCCGGGGCCACTCCTCCCGCTGCCCGTGCAGCATACGGCGTCGGGAACCTGTCATCGCACAGGCTGTGTGGGGACTGCCCTAACTCGAATAAATAACGCTATTAACTGTGAAGTAATGAAGGAATTAAACACACTGCATTTTGAGAGCACAAAGCACCGAAACCCACAAATTAATTAAGCTTCACAGCCCCCCTGTGAGATGCAAAGGTAATTGCTATGTTCACGGTGCATGTGGGAAAAGAGAGAAAGGGATTTTTGCAGCAGTAGAGCCTCTGTAATGTAACAGCAGAAGCACGAGTGGCATTTCAGCCCCAGGAAGCCCCTCCTGCCTCGTACATCTCCTGGGGCTGACAGGGAGCTGGAGGAGTGGGGCATGCGTGCTCCCATGCTGTGCCGAGCCGGGACAGGTATACCTGGCTCTGGCCCCATCCTGCCACCTCTCCCCGCTGAGCCCTGCGGGGCCGGGGCAGAGCTGCTGCAGCCTGCTCTGCCCCTGCAGCATTGGCCACGCTCTGCCGGGGCACGCGGACACGGCACAATGAATCCCGGGTTCCCCGCTCCTAAGTGTTGGAGGATGTCGGTGTAATGGAGAGAGCCAGCAGTGGCAGTCAGTGAGCCAGTCTGAATAATGTATTTGCTGGTGTGTTATCAGCTGAGAAATCTGTTAGTGATAAAAATACATGAGAAGAAGCAAGAGAACATGAATGTTTAATTGGATATCCTCTAGGATACCCACATCTCTGCCACTTAGGCTGGCCCAGCGCGAGTGGAGAGGAGGAGCACTCCTCCTCTCCGGCGTGCAGCCCTTGCAGCATCGCCGAGGCACGGCTCTGCAGCCTTGCAGCGCCTGCACCGCCTCGCCAGCGCACTCCTTGTCTTTGCACCTTTGGTGAGTCTCTGAGGTGCTTCTGCACATCCTTGCTACATCTTATTTCATTCACCTGAAAATGAAAGGCACCATATCATGCTCTGGAGACCAGCGAAAGACCCTGGCAGATGGACTCGATGATCTTAAAGGTCCTTTCCAACCTAAATGGTTCTAAATGATTCTATGATTCCCGACCCTTATGTTGATAACAGATAGTGCCTGAGCCTGCAGGGGCCATCTACCAACAGGTCACTCTCTTTTTTCTTTTCTTGCTTAGTGAAGCTGGTTTTGAGGACTGACACTGAAAAATGGAGAACTGTGTACTCCACCACACTGTCCTTCACAGTGAGGTCGAGCCAAGCTGTAGAGGCTGAGAATTGATATCTGTAAAACAGATCCATCAGCAAAGAAAGAAGAGTGCCTGCTTTCTGAGAGGGAAATTAATTTTGACATCTTAATTATAAGTCAGAGGAAAGGTTGGTGCTGGAATGGTGAGCTTTGAAGATTATTATATTGTCATTATTCATTAATGACTACAAAAGAAACTAGCTCTAAATGATAATGGTAAAGTATAATGGCAAACCTATGAAGCTTCTATTATATCCTATTTACTCCAAATGAGTCCTTTGCTATTAACTTGATAACAAAAACCAGAAGTACTAATCAGGTTTTGGTCTACAGTGACATGTATTGCTGTATAAACACTTCCAGGAAAAAAAGAATCTAGAAAATCTGTCTCACTGTGTTTAAAGCAATAATTTTAAAACTGAATTAAAATAGAACAGGACTTCCAGAATTATGGATGTCATAATGTAGTGGTGGTATTTTTGTCTGGCCAATATGACTGGGCATAGGAAGGAAGGGAGAAAAAAAATAACTTGGAGAAAGGTGTCTCACCAGTGCTCTTCGAGGAACAGTGACATTTGTAAATGGCCTCTGATTCTGAGACTGCCTCCTAAACATGCTGAAAACCATGGGGAAATGGAGAAACCTGATCTAGGAACTGAACACGGTGCAGTGGAAAGATGACAATTTATTTCTCAGTTAGTGGATGCTCAGCCATTGCACCTCACAGCAAGATTGCCATGGTAGCCACGGAAAATAAGGAGACCCTTTATTTCTCAAGCGCGGGGAGGTCTGGGCGAGCTGCAGCAGCAGTCGCTTCCAGCCCTGCTCTGAGGGGCAGTAGGTGGCTGGGGACGGGGTCCCCTGGGTGCTGCCGGCAGCACCCGCTCAGGAGCTGGATCCCCGAGTGCCCCGAAGCACGGCAGCGAGCCGCTGTCCCCTCGCAGAGGGTTTCGCAGGGGGCGAGCACTCCTGTGCTCGAGCTGTGCCGGCCCTCCGGGGTGGCAGCCTGGGAAGGGCTTTGCTGGTGTAACCCTTGGAGTCCCTTTTCCACCACCTTACGCTCCTGCCATTTGCTGAGGAGCAAAACAGAGGGGCCAGAAATCTCTCTACAGATCTCCTCTGAACCCTAGGTATATTTTTTGCCAAGTTCTTCATCTGTAGTAGCAATACCTGGATGACCCCTCCCTTGAGGTGAAGTCTGCTCTGTCAGAGTGCGTTATTCGATTTCTTGTACTAAAATGTAAATTAACTTAAACTCACTGTAAGAAGCTTATTTCAATATGATCTGTAATTACTGCTGGGGCTGTAAAAAAAGCTTTCTTTAAAACTTTTATCAAAGTTATTTTGTGTTACTGTTGCTTTCTGTGATGTGTCTGGATTTTCCAAACTGCAAATAATTCTGCACCTATCTTGGTTCCTTTGATATTATTTTTTATGACAGATCTAGTACTGAGACTCTAACTACATTATTAACATTAAAAAAGGAAGAATGGGGACAGTCTTTTCTAAATAAGCCTGTAAAAACCCTTGCATGCCATTGCTGCTACTTAAATACTAATCATGGAAAGACAAGAAATGTATTAATCATATAGCTTTGTACAGAGTAATGTAACCAGATATGAATTATCATGTTGCTAGGAATAATGAATGCAGCCATCCTTCCTCAGCTGGGCAAGGTTTATTTGCTCAAATGAGGCTTTCTGAAATGTTAGTGCAGTTGGAAGAGATTCTCGAAGTGACAAAGCCAGCTACGTGTACAATAGCAGCAAAACAAAAGGACGGCTGTGTTAGTCTGAAATCGCATCACGGACACAGGGGACCGACCCCCGGAGAAGGCTGACGTGCGGACGCTGCAGCTCGCAGACGCCGGCAACCAGTTCTCCTTCCAAACACAGGAGGGGCAGGAGGAGCAGAGGATGTGTTTTTCTGGTCCCAACACTCCATTGCTCCTCCTTTGTCCTATTTTCTAGAAATAAAGAAAATTGTCAGTGTGTTGTTGCAGCTCAAACCCCATCTCCTCCCTGATGGCTCCTCTTTCAATAGGATCGGTGTAACTGGAGAGGGCAGGACAGCATCTCACCCCTCCATCACTCGTTCAAATCCACCTTCGTTGCTGTGATAGAAATAGTTTTTCTCTGAAAGACAAGAGCAGACTGTAGTATGGCCTGCAAATAACTGTAGGACTCTCAGGGTTCCAGAAGGCAATGACTTACAGGAGCGGGCATCTGCTCTCAAGAAACTGGATTTTCCTTCTTGCGTTCTCCAGGGAAGTTTTGACTGTGTTCGGACACAGCGTGCTCGTAGTGCTGCTCCATGAGCTTGGTCTGCTCCCCCTTGTTTCCCCAGCTGCTCACGCAGCTGATACCCAGTTAGGAGAGAGAAAGTGACTGGTAAAAAGGAGCAGGAATCAGAGAGGAGCTGGGGATTACATTTATCAGGGAGAGACTGGGATAGGTTTTTGGACCATGTCAGCTATCCCAAATCCCTGTGAACAGGGCTATAAAACTTGACAAGGCTGCTACAGATATTTCAGATCCTATTAAAGATGTAAAACCACTGACAGAGCTGAACTGCTTACAGATGCTAACTCGGCTGCTGGTGAAGTAGGCTGACACCAGGGAGAGGGTTCAAGCAAGGGATTTTAGTGGATGATGATCAGAAACACACTCAAATGGAGAGAAATGGCTGAACTGATGAATGCGGTAAAACATCATCAAACCAATAGCTTCTGCTGTTTCTGATAAATGGTCTAAATAATGTACTAGAAGTAGTAGTTCAAACTGTAGGTGACTAATTTGTTTTAGGTAAGCTCTTAAGAGGAAATATTTGCAACAGGTAATTCTGATCCTATGAATGATTATGGATTCACAGACAAAAAGTCCTCCCTCTGGTACACAAGCAGACAAACAAACAAGCCTAGCTTGAAAGAGCAAGAAACCAAACCTTTTTTTCAATTCCTAAATTGTCTGGTTCAAGTCAAAAGGTTCAAGTCCTGAGCTGGCAGTAACCTAAACAATACAGCATTCGGAAGTGCTGTAAGGAGTGATGATTCGCCTCAATAAACCCAGCACGCAGCAGACTTCAGAAGTGTTCACATCTGAGGGCACACACTGCAAACCGCCTGGTCTTTACCAGTAAGTCTCGTATACAGAGGAGAACTGGCCTGTGACACCCACTAGCCAGGGCTGCATCCTATTGTCAGCACAGTGATTGCCAGTTAACGAATTCAGTAGCAGCGATCCATCCACTGGCGCACGGGAAGGAGAAGAGGACTTCTGCTGTAGCAGAGTAAGGGCCTACGATAAAAGCTTTGTGGCTACTTGTGAAATGGTCCCAGTGCCTCAGCACGGCAAAGGGGGGACACGTCCCCTGATGCAGAAGGGAGAGCACCAAATGATGGTACCAGCGGAGATCAGGTCAGTTCTCACTAAAAGCTGGGATGTACATTCATTTCCTGAATGTGACCTGACTGCAAATACCCAGATGACCTTTATGAGCAGTCTGCCACTACAGCCCCCTGCAAATGCTTCCTTGGCCCTGCTGCCCTTGCATCCTTACTGCCTGAACCCCTCCCTCCTGCTTGCCTCCCCGAGCCATGTCAGTGCATCCCACCAGTTTTCTCCAGCCTTGATTTTTCTGCAAAGCACTAAGCTCTAGATCTAGATTTAAATGCTCCATTACTACTTTTAGGCTCTAAATCCAATATGTAGACTTCAAACCCATGCTTAGCTGTGATTCTGTATGACTGCATGACTCTCAGTTCACTGTTTGACTGGGCCTTTATCCCCACTTTGCATTCATCGGCATCTGCAGTGCTCGATCACATTGCACTGCAGACGTTTCATGTGCATCCCAGAGCGAGCGGCTGAGGGGTATTTGCATAGGCTGCTTCTTTATTCACTTTGACAAGTCCTCTTAGTTCATTGTTAACTCTTATACAGAAAGCTACAGCAGCAACCAACCGCACTTGCAGCAGGCTTACATGGAGCAATCTCTGTAGTTACTTTTTTTTTTAATTCTGGAAGTTTTGACTCTTGAGGGTGAGCTGCACAGGAAACAGCAAAGTGGATGAAAAGTGCTTGAGAGCATATTACTGTGTGGTCCGTACATATCTGCATTACAATTGCTGATGGAAATTATTTCCCCTCTTTCAGGAGTGCCTTGTTTGTTGTTCTCTCCCCCCCCCCCCCTTTTTTTTTTTGCCAGCTTGAGGATAACTAAACACTGCTGTCATTGTGCAAAGCAAGTACAACACAGGTCAGGAGCAGACTCATCAGTTGTCCAAGCTTTTAACCTGTTGGCAGATGCTTACATCAAGCAAGCAAACCATTTGGTGTCTTTTTTTTTTCATGTTCTCCATTGCAGGGACCTGCCTATACACAGCCTCCTTCCATGGAGGTTTCTTTCATTTTATGAGCATTAGTTTAAAGGAATTTGTGGTGTTTCAGGTATGAAATATTGTTGAATGTGCAGCGGGGAAGTTGAGGCATACAGAGGATCTGACTTGAATTAATTTACTGTAAAGTCTTGGTCAAAACATAGCAAATTCCCAGACCAACGCTCCTGTTTTTGAAAATTTTACATTATTATTTATGAGACACTCAATGCCTATCATATGTAATGATCACTAGGTAATATCTGCATTGCTCAAGGGTGGGGAGCAGAGAGAGGAGAGAAGGACATAATGCTGTGTGAATGCTATTCTTGCTAGTATTGCCTCTCGTTTGCATGCTGTCGTGATGCATGTATTAAATAGAGGCAGATTTATGGAGCGGCTTTGTATCAGTGAAGCATTCATTGATACTGATCTACAGCCTGCTGGGGCTGATACATTTTCTGTTCCTTCTCCTCACTCCGGTGAGGAGTCCAGACACCAGGACTTAGTCAGCCCAGGTTGACAGAGATGTCTATTAAGACTTGGGTTTATTCTTTAAGCTTTTTTGGAGCTTGACAAAATTCCCTGGTATATCTGCTTGCATGGCAGCTTTTGCTCCTGTACAAGTTAATTTATGACATGTTTAAAAGTTTTCCTTCAGATAACTGTATCTTAGGGTCACACAATTTTCAAATAGACAGTCCTGGATATGTCTGTCCACAGAATAGCAAGTGCCTGGCTTTGAACCACTCTTATCCAACCGTGATTTGTTTATGCTTCCTTAGAGGCATGTAGCTTACTGAATAATTTGTTACCCCGCATTTGAGATAAGTGCTTCTGTTAGGGAGGAACGCTGTGCCTACTGCTCCTCCCTGGCAACTATTTTTGTTTTCAGTTAATGCAGTGCAGTCAACCATCACTGCTGGTTCTCCCAAAAGCTTTAACAGCATTGTGGTCAGGTAGCATTGTTGCGAGACAGTCGGAGCTCCTGTGTGCCCAGTCACTGGGAGGGTAGAAAATAACATACTTCTACACATACAAATGTGCACGTTGCTCTGTACTGGTGCAACTTGCTTTCATTTCATCCTTGCTGAGGATGGAATTGTTCTTATTTTGTGTGTGTATGTGTTGCGTGAGTATTTTGCCTCTGTCTGGGTCTCTTCCCTTTAAGCACAGGACTGATGAAGTGCATGTAGCACTGACAGTTGCATTCCAAGTGTTGGGCACTAGCAGGACTTCGGAGGAGTCCAAATGTAATGCCACAATTCCCTTTCTGTCCTCTCTGAGAAAGTGTGTCTTCATGCTCTAATTAAACAGCAGTCTGTCTGACATGTTTTTGCTGTTTTGATTGCCTTTGAACTTTGGCAGTGTGATAAACAAACTTTGCTTCCCTGCCTACCAAGAAGTTGCCTTGAAGCAGTTTATTTCCTTAATTCTGACATGGCAGAGCTCAGCACCCTGTTTTCATGGCATCTGTACATGTGCTGATGTCAACAGCAGAGAGGGATGGCAGCTGCCGTGGCATGACGGGTGATGAACCAGAGATGCTGGAGCACTGATGTCTCTTTGATGGCCCGTTTTAGCTCACTGAGATTTCAAACACTAGTGCTCAGTAAACACACAATTCTTCACACCTCGGTAGGCTGCGGGGGATGATGGTGCAGAGCACGTTCCTTCTGATCACTGCGAGGTGGTGCAGACACTTCCCATGTCTGTGAGCTGCAGTGAGTAATCAAAGGGAGGAAAGGAAGCAGGAGAAACGTACTCATTGTCATGTGGCATAAATGAGAATTAAAATTCTCCGTCGGTTCCCAAGCAGTTTGTTCATGTTTCAAAGTGTTCATGACAGAACAATAAAGCAGGTCCTGTGGGGTGAGATGTGCTGCGTGGGGTGGGCTACCCCAAAACAGCACAGTGGTCTGGGGGGGCTGCCCCAATCTCCAGCAATGTCCACCCCTGAAGAGTGCAGTGGCCCCAGCAGAGGTGACACCGGGGACCCCAGGACAGGGCCCCAAGGAGCCCTGCGGGCTGCAGTCACCGCCTGAGAGAGGCTTCGCATGTCTACTGGATTTGCACATGGTGCCAGTGCACCCACGCCCTGGGTACTGAAGAGGAGACAGGGGATTAGCGAATGATGCTGAGAAAATAAATACATTCAACAACACTATTTACTCTCTCAGAATACAATGAGACTGAAAGGTAAATGTGCAGCTCCAGAAGAGGATTATCGTTCATACGACGTACAACTAACCTGCACAACTTCCTGGCATTGTGGAGGTGGAGGTGGGGAGCTTCAGAAAATTTATAAAGGATTAGGCAGCTTTTTTTGGCAAATTTATATTGAAGCATACTGTTACAGACAACAGGACTTTCACTGAAGGAACAGCAGCTTCATGACTTGCTTTTGTTATTAGTGTTATTAGCTAGCACGTCAAGCTCAGCATTTCTGAAGCAGTCCCCGGTGTGTAAACACAGCGGGGATTTCACTCCGAGGTTTGAAAGTCTCAGCCAGTGAAAAGACTGAGTTGCATTTTTGTGAGATAAAGGGCGAATAAGCCTTCTGTTTAGGGGGATGGATAAACTGCTAACCCTGGAGCCAAAAGGACACTCATCTCCTCCTTGAGATGTCCATGCTGTCTACATATGATTGCGTGTATTCTCTGGAACATCTGGCACAGGCCACTGTCAGCGGCTCATAAGTTACAGACCATGCCTGGTGTCACAATTCCTGTGTAAAATATTGAAGGTTGGTTTTAAATAATGTGACAGTGTCCCTTTTAATGTCCAGATTGCGAATGCCACAAAGTTTTCAGCCTTCTTGCTTCCATTCTGCAAGTGTGAAAGAAAATTTATCTCTGGCAGTTTTTTCCACGCCTGTTGGCAGACAGCCCAATGTGCCTCAAATAGCACCGAACACAATGAGCTAAACCTGTGCTTGTTGCAACTCCATTAATGCCGGAGGCATTACACCTCAGATGTATTGGGAGCATTTGGTTAATGTCCCCAAACAAGTTTAGATGACATTGTTTTAACCCAGCAAGCATGGCTTTGTTATAAGATTGGCGTTCTTCTAACTTCTTTGGAAGCATTCTTGCTTTTTTGGCAATAGCTACTATATAAGTCATAGACTAACAGGTCTTAAAGGTAGAGGAATCTGTAAGAACCGGAAAATATCTAGTAGAAGTTTCTTAGTAGTAGAGGTTAGTAGAGGTTTCTTAGTGGTTTCTGTACTACGCAGAAATTAAACACTTGCTGCTATTTACCATTGCAAAACATTCTGTGTTGAAATGTGATACTTCTAATGCGCTCTGTTGTGCAAACTGAGGTGAACACAGGGACACAGCAATGGAAACAAAAATCCATTGTTTTACAACTCAGCAAACATTCTTTGGACTCTGCAGATACCAGCTTCTTCATTTCCTCCTATGGAAAGGACAGAAGTATTTGAGTTATGCAAAGTCACACCTCTCTATTTGCAAACAATGGCAATGCTACACCTTCTCAGGACTCAGGTTTTAATGCAGCCCCCGCTGCTCAGCAAGGACTTCAGCCCACGGGGCACAGCTGGAGCCTCCAAGACACTCCTAAAACATTTTAGATGTCAAAAAAGATTTGCAGTGGAAATTCAGCCTCTGAGTAAGAGAAAAACGATTTAAGAGGACTGGCCAGAGAAATTTGCAATTTGAACCATAAAGCTTTCAAAGGATTAATTTTCAGCTTTTACAGTGGTGACATTGATTTTGAATGAACTTTCCTGTGGTTAGTAGTTTTTAGTGTTTCATTTGTTAAACAGCTGTGCTATGCTCCCAAATGCCATGACTTTCGTAGCGCGTACCTGGCATGTAATCCGTACCTGGCACGGGCTAAGTGCTACACTGAAATCTTTGATACGCAGCTAAATAAAAAAGCTCATGTGAAGCGCAAACGCACTGGATTTGTGTTTTCCAGTCGAAAAAATGTCTTCACAGGTATATCTAAATTGTAGCCATCGTTTTGACCTCTGCTTTGGCCTGATGTGCTCAAGCCAGCTTTGAACCAACTGGCTCCAGCAATGGTGGCCATGCGGAGAGTGGCGTTCTGCGCCTGTTTAGTTGTGCAGGCAGTAAATGCAAATATGAAAGGTAGCTGGGAGAGAGGTGCATGCACACCCCCCTTCAGCACCGAGTGAAGGACGGTATGAAGCACCGGGGCTGATGCGGGGCGGTACCGGCAGAGCGGAAGGCGGCCCGCCCTGCAGCAGAGGTTCTCCAAACTGCCGCCCCACAGCACAGCCCGGCCACGCCGCGGCGGGCCCTGGCTGAGGCGAGATCCTGCCTGAGGCGGGCGCTGGCGGACGGGGGCTCCTCGCTGAGGAGAAACCCCGACTGAAGCGAGCTCCTGACTGACGGGAGATCCTGCCTGAGGCGGGCGCTGGCTGAGGGGCTGTTCCTGGCCAAGGGGGCCACGCCCAGCCCGCGGCGCGGCGCGGCCCTAGGGGGGCCCTGGCGGGGCCGGGGCCGAGGCGCCCAGCACGGCCGGGGATGGGGGCGGGGAATGCGCATGCGCAGGCTGTGCGAAGTGGGCGTCGCCGGACACCGAGAGGGGGCGGGATTAGGGGCGTGGCCGGGGGGGCGTGGCCAGGGGACCCCTCCCAGCTGACCTGCGGCGCCGTCTGAGGTCTCAGGCGCTGACGAGCGCTGGGGACGAAAGGGGAGAGGGGACGGGGTCACCCCGGGGATGGGGACCCCCTGGGGGGAGGGGGGACCCTCCCATGGCGACAGGGTCACCCTGGGGATGGGGACCCTCGTACAGGGACCCCCGGTGGGGAGGGGGGTCACCCTGGGGGGATGGGAACCCTCCTATGGGGACCCTCTGGGGGGACGGGGACCCTCCCATGGGGACAGGGTCACCCTGGGGATGGGGACCCTCGTACAGGGACCCCCTGTGGGAAGGGGGACCCCCTGTGGGGACCCTCCCATGGGGACAGGGTCACCCTGGGGATGGGGACCCCCTGTGGGGAGGGGGACCCCCTGTGGGGAGGGGGGTCACCCTGGGGGGGTGGGGACCSTCCTATGGGGACCCTCTGGGGGGACGGGGACCCTCCCATGGGGACAGGGTCACCCTGGGGATGGGGACCCTCGTACAGGGACCGCCGGTGGGGAGGGGGACCCCCTGTGGGGACCCTCCCATGGGGAGGGGGTCACCCTGGGGATGGGGACCCTCGTACAGGGACCCCCTGTGGGAAGGGGGACCCTCACACAGGAACAGGGGACCCCCACATGGGGACAGGGTCACCCTGGGGGGGATGGGGAGCCCCTGTGGGGAGGGGGGTCACCCTGGGGGGGTGGGGACCCTCCTATGGGGACCCTCTGTGGGGACGGGGACCCTCACACAGGAACAGGGGACCCCCACATGGGGACAGGGTCACCCCGGGGGATGGGGACCCCCTGTGGGGACCAGGACCCTCGGCACAGGGACCTCATACAGCGATGGGGACCCTCGCACCGGGACCTTGCACAAGGACAGGGACCCTCCCACGGGGACAGGGGACCCCCACATGGGGACAGGGTCACCCTGGGGGGATGGGGACCCTCGTACAGGGACCCCCTGTGGGGAGGGGGACCCTCCAATGGGGACGGGGTCACCCCAGGGATGGGGACCCTCCTACAGGGACCCCCTGTGGGGACGGGGACCCTCACACAGGAACAGGGGACCCCCACATGGGGACAGGGTCACCCTGGGGATGGGGACCCCCTGTGGGGAGGGGGACCCCCTGTGGGGACCCTCCCATGGGGAGGGGGTCACCCTGGGGATGGGGACCCTCGTACAGGGACCCCCTGTGGGGAGGGGGACCCTCACGTGTGGACCAGGACCCTCGGCACAGGGACCTCATACAGCGATGGGGACCCTCGCACCAGGACCTTACACGAGGACGGGGACCCTCCCACGGGGACGGGGACCCTTGCACGGGGACCTTGCACGAGGACGGGGACCCTYGCACGAGGACCTTGCACGAGGATGGGGACCCTTCGCACGGGGACGGCGACCCTCACACGGGGACCTTACCCAAGGACAGGGACCCTCGCACGGGGACAGGGACCCTCGCACGGGGACCTTGCACGAGGACGGGGACCCTTCGCACGGGGATCCGCCCCCTCGCACGAGGACGGCCCCCCCCCTGCCAGCCCCGCTGCTTGCACGCGCGTGTGCAAGGAGCACCCAGAGCCCCCCAGCGCCAGGGGGTCTGTGCAAGCCGTGCCCANCCGCTCCCCGGCACTGCCTCTGCCCCCGCCGTGCCGGGCGGCAGCGCTGCCCGGCGGCTCCGGCACCCGGCCGCAGCCCTGGGGCTCGGGGAGCTGCTTGGTTTCCCGCCGCTGTATTTCGGTGCTTGCGGGTGTGACACCCGCGCGGGGCTCGGCGGAGCGGGCGGCGTTACGGGGCCGAGCGGAGGTTCCGTCGCTCCCGGGGGGTCCCTGGCCGCCGCCGGGTCTGTGCGCGGCAGCGGCTCGCTGGCGGCCGGGCAGCGGCTGTGCGCTGAGCTCGGGGTCCGCGGCTCGAAGAACCGAGACTCGTGGGTTTTCACGGTGTTGATGCGAATTGCTTCGTGCGGCCGGGTGAAGGGTGGGCGTTAAACGGCCAGGACTGAGGCGGGCGGGAACATGGCTTGCGAGAATGCCATCGCTGTATCCTGTTGGTTTCTAATTCGCCAAAGACGAACACCGGGAACAAACTCTGGGTGTTCTTTTTCCATAGAATTGGATTAATTTTGAGTGCACTTTAATTAACTAATGGTATCAGGTCATTGCGGTGAAGTCTTCTTTATCAACGTGCCTGTCAAATGTCAAGTTAATGCTGAATAGTGGCACCTACAGTCACATGAGCTAATGATTCACTGCGTAACGAGCTTCAGATTTACCGCTTTCCTGGTCAGACAATCCAGGTGTGAGCTTGATGCGTTATAAAGAAAACTGTCTTTGGTAAAACCATTTTTCTCTGAATCCCAACTGAGATCAGTATTTCCATGACTGAAGTCTATAATATTTCTTATACAGCTTCTCTGTTTAACACCTGTCTTGTACTTCTTTCATAACTGCTGGGTTGCTATTTGACTTTAGGTAATACATATTTTAAGTCACATTTTCTTCATTTGACCACTGATGAAAAGTCATCTTCTATATAGAGACTGTGCAGTTGGTCCTGATGCCTATCATCTGTTAAACAAATTAAAAAACAAAAACAAACAAACAAACAAAMAAAAAAACAAAACAAAAAACAAACAAACAAAAAAACACCCACACCTTAAAAGCACTTACAGAAGCCTGGTAGGCTTTGAAAGATGTCTTTATTTCCAAAATTGGAAATCCTGTCTGAATGAAGAAAATAGAAAAGAACAAACTGCTGCAAGTTAAATGTAAAATAAGAGGATAAAAAAAAAAATTGAGGAACAAATTGTTTAAGATAAAGACAGTAATAAATCTCTTTTAAAAGGAGAAAGCTCGTGGAAGATTAAGCTATAGTTAGAAGATCAAAGGAATTTTTTGTGTTTACTATGGAGGGAAATAGGGGTATTCCTGTACTGGGACTTTCCATAACAGAGAGACGTCTCAAACTGTCAAGTTAAAACTGGCAGAAAAGATCTTAGAAAAAATTGATACAATGAATAGCAGAAAATGGCCAGAGCCAGATGGTGTTCATGAGGAGTTCCAAATATGAAGTACTAAACAGCAATGTGTTGCCTGTTCCTTAAATCATCGGTGGCGTGGAAGGGGTAGGAGGTGGGGGATATGGTGCCACTGGGAAAAGGGTCCAGAAGACCAACAGGACTGACTTCTGATTCCAGCAAGGTGGTTAAAACTGTAGTTAAGAATGAAACTGTTGGGCATGTGAATAAATACCACGTAATGAGGAGAGTGTGTTGCTTTTTAGAAGAAAGTCTGTTAGTTTTTGAAGGTTCACTGGTTGGTTTAATCAAATCCAAGTATTCTGGTGTAGTGGATTTTCAAATAGACTTTCAGCAAGGTATCAGTAGACTTTGAATAAGGCTGTCACCGAGTGAGCGTTGTGTGGCAGAATTCTCCTGTGGGTTAGTAACCGGTTAAAATACAGGAACAGTTTTCTCAACAGAAGGAAACTACTGCTGGAGTCTTGCAAAGACCTGTGCTATTTAGCATAGTCATCCAGAGCTTGTAAACTGAACGCTGGGTTGAGTTGTAAAAAGAGAACTAGCATTTTTATGCTGATTTTATATAACTTTTGGAACAAATCAAATTGGAGCTTCAGATCCAGCAATTTTTCCCATACGGGAACATACTGCAAGCTTATTTACCACATCAGATGATTTTTGCAGTAATTTTCTGTGTTAGACTTAATGTCCTTAAATACAGTATTTTTAAAGCATACTGTTTTTCTTGGTTGTTTTTTTTTTTTTTTTCAAGGTTGCCACAGTAGCACTCAGTGGCAGTATTCCAGTTAGGGTATATGTAATTAGGAAAGTTGTTGACAAGGCGTTCTCTGTGAAGACCTGTGACTTTGAATTTGGCTTCCCTTCTACCCCTTGTGATCCAGAGCAGTCCGGACTTGCTGACCTTTGGAAGGCAGCCGGGAAGACGCGTGGGGTTGTGCGGGCGGTGGTGGTGAAGGGAGCGAGGGCTGTGGAGCTGGCGGTCTGTGGTACGCTCGTAATATGTCTGAATTCTCAGAGACCCTTAATTGCATTACTGATTTTAAGGTCCCGTTTTCCATGTTTTTCTCCAGTCAAAACTCCTCTTCCTCGAATGAACCGTCGCGTTGAAAGGCATGGAGTGCCTCTGCCAGCAGGCCTTCGTGTGCCTGGTGGCTCTTCGGATTTGAGTGCTATCGGGACAGAAGTCTGAGGGGATCCAGCTGCAGGGGTCTTTGCCACAACAGTGAGGAATTTGTCGCCTTGTCTCTGAATTTTAGGGTGTGTATAAGGCCTTGATGCTCATGGTCTGCCTCCGCATTTTAGGAGGGCAACTTCGGTGTTTAAGAGCTGGTTCCATCTTCCAGGTGAAGTCTGTGCAGGTGTCCCAATGGCCTTGAACAGCATGTCGGGGGACTGGACTGCTTTTTTTCAAGTAGTGATGTAGTCCTTCATTAAAGGCAGCAACAGCTTTAGTTGACAGCAGTAAAATCTGTCTGTGATACTTAAACAAGCTCATAGAAAATTTAAAATGGAAATTTCAAGATGCTGTTTAGTCTTGTTTGATAAGACACTTGAAAGATATGAATGTTAATTTGAACACCATCTGTTAACTGCACATCACAAATGATGGACCATTTTGTTGATGAAGAAATTTGTCCTTCCCTTTCTTGCTCTGTCCTTACTTGCTGAGGAGGGAGAACAAGACCGGTGTGCCACGGCTGGGGACGAGTGTCACCGGTGCCGCAGCCATGCCCCAGACAAGGTCTGGCTCAGGTGCGTGCAGGCTAGCTGGAAAATGGTCAATTCCGGTATCGGTAGGGGCCGACGTAGCAAAGTCTGCAGAAGGCCGGTCTCAAGCTCACTGCCAGTGTACCTGGACTGATGCTGGGATCTGAGTTGTCTTAATAAAAGTTAGATGTCCCTTCATTCTAGTTGATGTTTGAGATTATAACCATACCTCTATTTTTGTATAATTCATCGCCATCTTGATCAGATGAGCAAAACGGCAGTACAGGGAAATAAGGCTTTTTGTGCAATGTGATATTTGTATGTATGCGCACGCATGCTAATGTAGGCCGGCTCATCATAATGAGTGCATTTGTATTTTAGCCACACTTGGTAAGTGCTGGTTTCAAGCTAATCGCCTGCTTACATGCATCCAAATGATGGCTGCCATGTGGCTCGAGGACCTTCCCTGTCCAGTGTTACTTGGATTAGTACATTAGCCTTGCTGCTAGCTGGCACTGCTGCAGGTTATTTCCATTAAGGAAAAACTAAAGCATTTTGCTTTAGTCAAATCCATTGACTTTGAGGGCTAAGTTCATCCTCTAAAGGTACCTACTAGTTCCACATGGCATTCAGATTTAGCCAGAAAGATGTTTGTATGTGCAGGCGAGCCTGCTTGCTAAAATACTCATCAATATAACTTTGAATGCCTTCTTTCTTTATAGCAGCATGGTAGCCAAAATACATCAAAACTAGGTTGCAGACTTAAAGTAACAAAAATTACTGATTATCTGCAAGTTTCTCTTTCTGCAGCCTGAGTTGCCAGATACTACGTAGGAAGGAATGTGTTTTCCTTCCAAACTAAGGAGCTTTGATGAATACAGCTACTCTGTGGCAATTATTATGGTTTCATGGCCACTCTAACTAGCATCTGGGAAGGAATGGCAGAGTCTTGTAGTTCTTCCTCTTGCGAAATGCTTCCAGAGCGCATAGTTTTGTCCTTTGATTATTGAGAGAATGTACGTTGGCACCATTGCGTCAAAACTGATCTTTAATAAAAAAATGCTGCAAGATTTAAAATTATTAAAAGTGCGCTTCAGACTAAATTATTTTAATAGTCTCAGTGCTCCTGAAACTATTAAACCTTGATTTCCTATGTATTTGTTTCATAGCTGACTTTCACAACTTTCACAGTCGTGGCTGGAGCTCTTCCTCCGACTGGGGCACTTACTCGTTATCTCCATTCTGGATGGCCTGGCCTGCAGTAAGGTGTCAGTTAGTGCTTTGATGGTTTTTTTCCCAGCTGGGGCATATGGAGGACTTCCCAGCTCATACTCACAGAACGCGTGGGGTCTTTATTTTTTCAGTCCTTCATGCCATTTACAATACATACGGTATGCCCCAGTCCAAAGCTGATGCATGTTGCTGCTTTGTGTGCGCTCAACCATAGTCTGCAACCTTTCGACGTGACATCTCTAACTACTTCAGATCTGTTGCTTTATTTGAATTACAGCGCATTAGTACAGAGAATTAGATGATTGACAGGTGGATGTAGTACTCCGAAGTTCTCAGTACCAAACTAATTTTTTTTGAGTCAATATCTTTCACTAAATCATGTAATGCTCTTGTGACTTGAGGATCTTGAAGCTAGCAAGGCCTTATCTTACCAAAATACTCTCCAGATCAAAATCTAGTACAAGCTTACAAGAAGACAACTTATGGCTGGACGCATTTTCTCATGTGACTGTAAAATGGCATGGTGATCGATCCCTAATGCCTCTGTTACTGGCAGGAGCTAATGGAAATGTTTAGAAGTCGGCTTGTGCATGGGGGTCCCTTGTCTGAAGCAGAATGAATGAATGAAAACGGTGATGGCAAATGCAGTGACTCAGATCAGGATTCAGCACTTGAGACATAATACTCGAAGCTGAGTCTGTAAGATTCATTTACATTTTCTCTTGTGCTTGAGGTAGGTACAAAGCCTCCATGTGGGGGTAAACATTTGCATGTTTGGCAATTAAGGCAGAGAGGAGGGCACGCTGCACTCGGAGGCTGTTTTCGCAAAATCAGATGAATTCTAAACGTGCCGTGTTAAAACAGAGATCAGAGCACACATTAGGATAATTTTGCCTCTCGGAGGAAAGGCATTACCCTAATTCTGTGTTTCTCTGGAAGCTGGCAGTAGGCCAGCTTGGTGATTAAACAGACTAATGTGTTACTCTGCTAGTCTGAGGAGTTGAGGCAGCCAGCTCAGGTCCTTTGGTTCTTGAGGCGCATTACATGGGGGCCTGCTGGATGCTGGCGTGGAAAGCTGCCCTCCCTGCTTGAGAGTGCATGGGGAACTGACCCATTTTTATACAAAAGAAGGAAAGGTTGATTCGTTTTACCGCGCATACAGGGTTGCTATAATGAATGTGTAGGGTATCCCAGTTTCATGAAGCTGGGCAGAAGACAGATGTGCAGTCTTGAAAAAGAAAGCTGAACAAGGAGTGCTTTCTGCTGGAGGCTGTCATTTCTCTAAAGCATTGGCAGCAGCAGTGGTGTGTCCTATAGGAGTTTGAGAGAGCCACCTTGCACGAGAAGCTATTAGCTTGCATCTCAGATGTGTGGATGCAGAGGACTATCAAGTGCTTGCCAAGGGATCGGTATTAGTATGTGCATGTAATTTATAATCTTGTTTCTCATATTCATCCTTATATAAACATATTATTCTTGGCATAGAACATATTGCCTTTCCCTTTCACATACTCCTTTGTTTAAATTTTACTGCGATGAGTACCGTGTTAATGATTTCACCATAAATGTGCTCTAATTATTCTATTCTTTCTTGGCATGTTAGTTTCAAATGATAACGAGGCCTCATGTGGCTTTTGCTACTGTGCTGCTTAACACCATGGTTTTAATTTGTACTTTTTTGTTCCCTTCAGGAGAGCTATTCTCTTCCCTGTACCGATCGTTGATGTCTCTCAGGAGAGACCCAGTAGAATAACGCAGAGTAAGGCCAGCATTTACCTGGAGCTGGTGGCAGAGCGGGTGGTGCAGTCGGTGTTCTCCAAACCCACCTCCTCTGTGTCTGTGTCCCCTGCTTTAGGGGAATGAGATTTTCACTAGGACTGACCGATCACTTGTATTCCAGTTATTCCTGGAAGGAAATTTTCTCACTCTGCAATGGCAGGAGGCTTTCTCTTCTGTGTGAAAGAAGCCAAGAATGAAATAAATATGAACCTTTATTAGAAGCCATGATTTCAACAGCAGATTTCATCTTCATAATTTTTGTCTAGGTATTGCTCTTGAATTCTTGGCTGGCTTTAATGAAATGCTAGTCAGTTGTAGAAAATGGCTGGTTTTTATCGCTCTCAGAAGATACAATTTCCTTAATTTTTTTTTTTTTAAATTTTCATTTTGCTTTTATAAAACAAAGGCACTTCAAAACTAAACTGTCTTTTTAGAAAATTCCGAAGTAAACAAGCTGTGCTTGTATAACTTGCTATACACCGTGCTCCTTTATTGTTGAAACATCTGCTTCAAGATATTTTTCAGCTGATAATTCTTAAAAAAAATCTTAAAATAAAACAAGGATTGTGCATTCAAATTGACGGCTAAAAAAATTACTCTAGTTTTGATTGTTGCTCTCTCTTAAGGTCTTTGAATTCATTCTTCTAGTTCTTGTTTTTAATTCATGATGCTTCCTTTTAAGAAATATCTTGTCGCATTCATGGGCTGCTAGTTAAATCACATCTTGTTCCCTGAATGGGAACAATTTTCTTCTTCAAAGCAATAGTATTCCTGAGAGTACTAGATTTGGATTAAGAAAAATATGAGCTTTTTGTATTTGAGAGTAAATTCCTTATTTAGTTCTGCTGAACAGAAGGTGAGGGGAAAATGCAGTAGAAAGATAGCAGACTTGTATTGATCTGTTACACCATCATCGAAAACAGAATCCTAAGTAATTATCTTCTCAGTTGCTAATTGTTATTTGAATCTGTGTTAAATTACTCTTTTTTGGGCCCTCAGTGGGTCACAGTGGGAATGGGAGCTGCTCCCAGGTGACATACCAGCAGTAGTTGAATACGATGGGCTGGCTTCCAAGCTAATCAGTTTTAAAAAGCAAGAGCATATAATTTTGGTGAAGAGGGGAGTATCCTGGGAAGGGTGTTTATCAGTGTGGTATCAAGGAGGCACTAATGGAGAAAAGGGGATTGCCACTGTGGGTACAGCAAGTCAAGGGCCGCTGGGGTTTATGTTAATTTTTCCATACTGGCTGTTAAAACCTATGTACAAGCTGTCTCTCGGTGCTGTTGTTTAAGATGCAGATACGGGTGGTTGCATATAGCCATGTTCTGTCATTAGTTAGGTGTAGCTTTCAATATGAAATACAATCATAGCAATCTTTTGTTCAAGCTTATGTCACTGTGCTTTTTTTGTCATATGCAAGTGCAGTGTGTTAAAGTAATGATCTTATGTGGAAATGTAACTTCATTTGCAAAGCACACCAAGGTTGTTAGACATAACTCTGGGCTTTCTCTGACAGTGAGCTTTTAAAGCGTGTTTTCATAGCTACCTTTAAAAACGCTTGCTTAAAGCTACTTTTCAATATGTATGTTTCTTAAGCCTGTAATTTTTCATGAATTGTTGGTTGCTCTCAGTTGAATGTAACTTCTTCAAATTGAAAATCACTAGTGTTTACTATCCATCCTGTGTCACTCTTCACTTGCTGAATAGTAGTCTAGTTTGTATAGCTTGATCCATTGTAACTTACTTTCCTGAGATATGAGTAAAAAGTTAATTCCTTTAAGCTCTGGATTGCCATATCTCTTCAGTTACCTGTATAAAAAAATGTAAAGCTTGAATTCTAGCTCTTATAGATCATGGTACGCTTGAATGTTGATTCTTACTGTGTTCTACTTCAGTGCTGTTTCATTACTGACTTTTGGTAATAAATACAATCAGACTAACAGCTGGCGTCTTATGAATATGGATTTTGGATGCTATATAAACATCAGAAGTATTCTGGTTTTTGGTGTCTAGAAATGCATTATTTCCATCTGCATGATAATGAAGTATTCTTTCAAAAAGGTGGTAAAGGCAATCAACAAGGTTAATGTGATTGTGTGAATTATCTGTTACTAAAGTTGTGTCTTCTTAAATCCACTGCATTCGGAAATAGAGAATGTGATTCTTACAAATCCAGACTAGTATTGCCCTAACATGAGAACCTAACCCAAAATCTGACTACAACAATAGTTGCATTGCACTTGTACAAAAACGGGTTGGTTTGGTGAGGCTGGGACCACCCAGGACCATCTCTGGCACTGGGTGTGTAGAAGAAGCCGGTAGCGTCACCTCATCTCTGCTGCGGCGCAGGTGCCTGAGCCGACACGTGCGGGGCAGGTCAGATCCAGCAGGGAACGCGGGAGCTGCAAGTCACAAGCTGGTGTTGCCGACTCCTGCAAATAATGTTAGGGAGTACTTTGAGGATGACTGCTCACCTTATCTCAGAGAGACAGAAGTAGAGGAGATACAAAGAGATCACCAGCCTGGAAAAACTCTTGTGCAGTGAGACAGAGAAAGGTGGAATTACAACACAAAGGAAATAAGTACGAGGAATGGGAATATGCAGTAACGGTACAAAAGAGCGGGATTAGGAGTTTGTTGCTCTTTCTCTCACAGCACAAGGACGAGGCTGTAACCCACAGCAGATAATGCCTGATAGCAGGAAACACGTCTTCAGGCATGTAAGGTGCCAGGGGCAGTCCCTGGAGTCGGGTTCAGCAAGGTTCAGTAATTGAACTTTACCTTGTAATGCTTACTATTCTAGTGACTTGTACATGCTAATTAATAACTGTGTGTGGGAAGGCACAGATGTTCAGGTTTTTTCTAATTTGGTCCCAGTATAGCTTCAAACTGAAGACATGGGAACACTTCCCTTGTGTGCTGGATGTTGTTATTTAAAACTTTATCTTTTTGTTGGCCAAAGGGGAGCTGTAGGAGCCTGCAGAGGCCCCGCACCTATGGATGCCTCTGCCCGGGTGGAGCTCGTCCCCTCCAAGTGCGCCCAGCTGAGATGGGAGCGTGTCTGCTTTTGACTGTGTAAATGTCATGGGGGGGGACGACAGAAATTTCCATCAAAGTTGCCCAGAAACCCCTACAGCTGTGAATGTTCATACACTGCTGGATGTCACCTGGGCTTCTCAGGAAGTGGGGTCATGGCAATCCTCCCATCCTTCCTTTGTCGGACTGTAAACATATATATATTTGTATATCTCTTCGGGGCTGAAGAGCGTGGTGGTCTGAGACAGGGTGTGAGGACAAGCTTGGCACAGATGCCTTTGAAAGAGCTCCCCCGTTGCAGTGGAGGGCCTGGGGCCTCCTTGCAGCCGCCGGGCACTCGTGGCTGGTGCACGAGGCATGCGTGGGCTGCACCCCTGGGGAGGGCTGCACCCTGCGGGTGGGTGGCCTGTTCGGCAAACTCTGGCCCGGTGGAGCCTGAAAGGTTTGCTTTGCAGGGCGCGTTGGTCACTTCTCGGCTCTAACGTGTCTCCCAGCTGTTCAGGTGTGACATTCGACGCAGGGGCAGCGAGCTGTCCTGCTGGGCAGGGGCATCCGGCTGCGCCGCCCCCAGCGCGGCGTGCTGCAGGGATGACTGCCCAAGGGCCACTGCAAATGCTGCGACAGAGGAGGTAACTGCAGATGTGAGAGACAACCTGGGTGTTTCCAGGGTTGATTTATGAAGCTTGTTAACAATAGGAAATAAAGAATTAGAAATTGGATTTTTTTGTTTGTTTGTTTTTTGTTTTTTGTTTTAAAGAAACTGCTTTTCTTTAAAACAATCATTCAGGCACCTGGAAAGGTGTGAATCAGGGTGATGCTTACTCCATCTTGGATTCTTGGCTTGCAGATTTACAACATTCAGTAGCTGTCTGCAGACCATTACGGGTTTACACAAAAACACTTTCAGAAGTTTTCAACTCAAGATGCATCATAGACTAAACATTGTAGTCATTTAAAAGAAAAACCAAGCTCCCTTGCTCACCCACACGCATTTTTAGGCCTGGCCATTAGACGTTTCACTTCTTTGTAGTGCAAATATGAATAAAGATCTCATGTCTTAGAAATAAAAATAAATCGTTGATATGTTCCAGTGTTGTTTACCTCCTGGTAATCAAATGCAGTTTGAGGTATACATCATCGGCCAGTTTCTCTGAGCTGTGAAGAACACCAAAGGCCATTTTGAATTTTAAAAATACAAGTCAGGAGATCTGTGCAGTCATCTGCCAGAAATTGCTCTGAAAAACAACCATCGATACTTGGTGTTTTAGCCTGTATATCAAGCTTTGAATGTAGAGAATATAAAGGAGTGCATTTAGTGCTGAGTTTCTACTGAAATGCCCCTGCTGCCTTTGCCAGAGGTTTTTTTGATAAAATATTTAGGGAGAAATTAATTTCCCTTGGACTAGGATTGTTTTGCAGTTGTATTTTGAGAGCAATTCGATGTTCGCTATTATGTTTTGGGATTCGAATTGTGTCTCTTCTATTAAGGACTGTTTTAGCATGCAGGCGAGGGCGTAGCATGCGATTCGGGAACCATTTTGCCAGGACTCATCTGTTTGCCCTTTGAAAGGGTTCATCAGCTCTCGTGTGCTCTGCGGGCAAAATGGGGCGTGCTGGTGTGGGGGAAAGGGGAATGCTGTGACCAGCCTCAGGCTTTGCCTCTGGGAGTCAGCGATTGCCGATTTTTTTCTGGAGTCCTCTCTGGCCATGGCATCAGGCCATCTTCTTGGATCCTCCTTCGCCCGGCTTGGGGAAGGTGCAGGTCTGTCGTCGTGCTCTTTCGCAGCTTGCGGCTGGGTGAGCCGCATCGCAAGCGCTGAGCTTTGATGCAGAAGTGCCGCGTTGCGATTGTGGCAGGGTAAGAAGCAGCTGTCCGTGCCCCGCAGGGTCCTGCTCGGTGCCGACGCTGGGTGCTGGCAGGTCTGGAGTGCCGGTGGAGAGCTACCTCAGCAGATCCCCTGACCGGGGTGGGAGTGGTGCGCAGTGGCACGTGCACYAGTTTTGTGCTTAGCTAGGAGAAACATGTTTAAAAAAAAAAACTCCTTTCATGTTGATGAAAGAACAGATGAGAGAAAAAATTCCATCTGAAGTGGCTGCTTAATTACTGTGATGTAGTTTATCAAATTAAGTTGTTAGTGGAAATAATGTTAGGGTAGAAAGTGTTTTTTACTCTAGAGCAGTAACTTTCAACTTGTTGCCTGAATTTTCCAGTGTCACCAAGTCTTGTGTGGCAAAGTTAAGCCTGTTTTTAATCTGTGTGCTCTTATTAAATGTTTCATGAACACTGTGGGAGTCATTCAGGGTCTCAGTCTTCAATGGCCGCAAGCTGAGACCCACTGCTGCGGGGCGTCTAGCAGCGCGGTGCGGCCTCTGGTGACTGACCAAAAAGGTTCTCAGAAGGAAATTTAAAATGTGGCCTAAGGTATTTGATCTGCAATTGAGTAGGTCTTAGAGTGTCTGCAAATATCTCTCTCTCAACTCGTGAAATCAGGCAGCTGGGTGAATCAAATAGTTAAACCCGTTTTAATTCTTGATATCCTGAGAAAAAATTGTATCTGATTCAGTGTTAAGCGTAAAGAAATTATTCTTGTAAGTCATTGAAAATAAAATTCCTGTGGTGGTTAAGACTGGTAGTAAAAGTTACATAGAAATAGGCAAAGCAACTGATAACGCAACTTTGTGCTTTTGTTTTGTGTGATGTTTTTAACAATGTTAACTTAAAGATAACGAAATGAAGTATATATAATCTTTAGATGACTAGGTGGTTTGCTGTCTAATTTAGTAAAGAAAGCCTCTTTTAGAAGTATTGTATCTCTTAAATAGTCGCTGTAGTTGTAGCCAGTCTTTAGGAAAAAGTAATGTGCATCGTGTCTTAGACATGCATTTTGGATTCTGAAAAAAGCAGCACGTAGCAGGGGAGCGGTGTCCAGCATAAAACTTAGTGAGTCTGGGTAGGAAAATCACTCTCTCAAAAACAAATCAAAACAAAAAGCAGAAGTGCCTGTCTTGATAGAAGTTTTCCTTTTCCCTGCAAAACTTTTTGGAAGGTCACAACAGAAGTGTAACTGAAGTAGAAATGAGGGCTGTTTTATTCTGTTTGGCACATTTCTTATGTTTGCACAGCTGGGGGTCTACCAGCTTAATCCTGCAGCTGAATATGGAGATGCATGTATGTAAGTTATTTCTTCTTTTCCTGACATTATTAAAAAACAAAACATAAAAGCATTGACAAATGATTTGAACTCAGTGTAAGTCAACATGCTGATTAAGTATTTCCCTCCTGCGCTAAGTGATTTGTATAAAAAAAGCTAAGGACATAGGTGGATTTTTAAATCATTTTGACACATTTTTTTTCTCAAAACAACAACACCTGAACTGCTTAAGCTTTCCCCCTCTCTTTAAGATTTCRTTGCCAGTATATGCAACTTTGTTTTGGTTACATGCCAAGTTTGCCGTGACCTTCTTGTGATAAACAGAAGCAGAGTTTGCTGGTACTACTCATTAAATGCAAGAGGATTAACATCCAGTTTGTTTCCTCTAAAACCACAGAACTATCAGGAAATAACTAAGCCCTAAAGTTCTAGGTTTGTGGAAATGATTTCCTCCTAATGCGTGTACTTGGGGGGAATTTTAGAATCCTGTTACGTAAGAGAGAGGCAGAGCCCTATATTAATCCCGGGGAATGATGTTTAATGGCTTGTTTCGTCCTTTATTGGTCTAAAGAATTCCTCAGAAATCAGCTGACCAAAAGTGCCAGGAAAGTATTTTTACCTCTGTTGCTGAAACTATTATCGCTCAGTAATTTCACTAATCTTCTTTGCAGTGAGATTAGATTATAAATGCTTTGGTGCAGGGAGAACTTGTTTGTGAAAACTGCTTAGTACTGTGGGTACCATCGAGTGGAAGTACCAATAAGTAATCAAATCTGATATTCCATTGCTGAGCAATATTTTGAAATATTTATTGCGTTGGCTTTGCTTCAAGTTGACGGTGTTTCCTTGGGAGATAGTATTTGTAATGTGAACTTTAATGCATTGTGTTTGGTATATGACAAAAAATGCTAACGACGTAAGTTTGAAGACAAAATTGCTGTGGTTTTATTTCATATTGAGAGTTGGTCCCTATTGTATAAAACAGTTCTGTATGAATAAATGAAAGTTGTTGTCCGTTATTCTAGATCTCTGACATCTTCAGATACCACTCATACACGTACTTTTTCAATGGCTTATTATAGAAGCATTAACATACCATGTTTATGAATAAAAATATTTTTAAATGTGTTCACTGATAGGTAAGGTATGAAGTGTTGATGGGTATATGCAGCTGGTGATTAAACTATACAGCTAACTGGCTTATGCTGTGTCCTCTTAGGAATTCTGAAAAAGACAAATAGTTACGTCCTTGACAGACCTGTGTACTATTATTAAACCCTGTTTTGTGGCTTATTTACAGGCAGCAGGAAGACCATTTTACTCAATGCAAGGCCTGAAGTATTGCTCATGTTGTGGAATTACGAACTACAGCAACTTGCCTCTAAATTGCAGGCTTTCCTATCCGCCCTACTTAATATAAAAAAACCTAATCCTGTGGATTTTATTTCCCTCTCTGTAGGACAGCAGTGAGTAATTACTTTTCTCTGGTGAAGGTAGAGATGCTGGAAAGGTTTAATTAATGCCCATTAGGAGATGCTGCTAGTACTTAAATGAATTCATTAGGGCAGGGCGCTTAATGTTCATCAAAATAGCAAATAATTGCAGTGCAGTGAATGTTGTTTATGCCGTACTGTGTGTTATATCTTCTGCTTATTGTTCTGCTCTGTTCTGCAAAATGTTTCAGGATATGTGGGTCTTCCTTAGCCAGGGACATCTTTTCTAACCCCTATGTAAAGTGTACAGATGCAAAATGAGGTTTGGGTTTAGAGCATAAATCTCTAAATCCATTGCTGCTTTGTCACTGCGGAATTGAGTAACGTAAGGGGAAAAAGGTACATTTGTCTGCTCAGCCGTAAGGTATGGCACTGAAAATACTTCACTGCCACTTCGTTTTGCTAGCTGAATAGCCTTATTAATATGAATCTTCCATATTAATCCTTCTATCTTAGTAAATAACTTGCAGAAGGCAGTGAGAGCGTGGTGACTGCTTGTCTCCTGCTCCGGGGCCCTCCATGGTACAAACAGGAGCGCAGGCAAACCAGATGTGTAAAGAACAGTGTCACCCACCTGTGAGCTCACGTGCAAACGCAGGCGCCGTTCTGGGTGTCATTCAGACTGACTTGTCTCGGTGGAGAGTGAAGTTTAAGGTTATTTCCGAGGCAGATCAGAGAGCGGGTGAGATGCCCCGTGGTCGGAGCTCGGATGGCGTTTGGTGTCTCCCCGTCTGTGGGTGTTGGTGAGTCCTTGTCAGTGTCAGGGTCTGCCCTGGGTTCGGTGGAATGTTCAGTTTGTGACTTGAACCTGGGGTTACAAATATTTGTAAATCACAAGTATTTGTATTGTTGAAACAATGTTCTTAGCACATTTTTTAAAATAAGCATAGATAAGTGATTTGCACAGTTCTTAATTTAAAGCTGTTTTCCCGTAATTAGCTGTCCTCCATCAGAACTGTTGGTTGCTTTTTAAAGAAGCATCGCAAGTGTTTGTGCTATTCAAACAGTTCCTTATCCCACGTACAGAGAATTGGAACTCTCTGGAGACTGGAGAATGCTGTTACTGTGCTGTGATTTGCATAAATTTAATAAACTTTGGCCATGCAACAGTCTGATTTTAGTACAAATTCTATAACAAAAAAATGGTGAGACAGGTGTGTCTGTTAGGAAGCAGAAGGGTATCGGCTTTCTCTGGCCTTTGCAGAGGGAGGGAACACGGAATGAACATGAAAATTGCTTTGTGAATGGGCTACTGTTTAAACTGTGGTGCTGAACACTGCTTAAAATGGAATTATTTTCATCAGGCTGCGGTGGTCTTCTGGGGGCAGCGGTGGCCCTGAGGACGGGATCCTGGGGTCTTTGTTAACCTTTTTATTGGCCTGTATTTGTACACAAGCGCGTGTAGTATTTCCACAGAGAAGTTTTAAAGTATTCAGAAACTACCAACTGTTCTCTGTTTTTTCTCTCAGTTAAAAGTCTACTAAAAATAGGATATTCTTCCATTCAGGCATCAAACTCTGATGTGTAATGTGAAGTGTCATGCTGTAGGAATAGTAAAAGGGTTTTTACCTGAGGAAGTTCTTTCTGTGGACTGTTTGTTCCTGGGTAAAATGCAGCAAAGAGAAAAAGGACTTAAATCAGTTTCTGCTTTGTTGAATCACCTTCGGGGGGCATAAAATTTGTTGTTCTGAAATCCTCATTTATTGCCTCTTGGCAAATACATCTGGGTTTTTTTTTTTTCTAATTGAACTATGTTCTTAAGAGGTCCGTTGCTCTTCCTGGTGTGTGTGGTTGCAGAGATGTTGGGTATTAAGGAAATGGCAAAGAAAAACAATACCTCTCATATTTTCAAAAAAACCCAGTTATTTGACAGAACTTTCTATCTTATCTAAAGAATTTGAAATCAGGACATGAGAACTGGGCCCGTTCTTCAGGCTGCTTGCAGTGATCTGGAAAGATTTAGTGTTCGTTGTTACCTGGAAGTACAAGTTTTAAAGGCAAAGTGTTGAGGCTTTTCTTATCGTAGAATCATAGAATAGTTTGGGTTGGAAGGGACCTTTAAAGGTCATCTAGTCCAACCCCCCTGCCGTGGGCAGGGACATCTTCAACTAGATCAGGTTGCTCAGAGCCCCATCCAACCTGGCCTTGAAGGTTTCCAGGGATGGGGCATCTGCCACCTCTCTGGGCAACCTGTGCCAGTCTTTCACCACCCTCAGCATAAAAAATTTCTTCCTTATATCTAGTCTAAATCTACCCTCTTCTAGTTTAAAGCCATTCCCCCTTGTCCTGTCGCAACAGGCCCTGCTAAAAAGTTTGCTGCCATCTCTCTTATAAGCCCCCTTTAAGCACTGAAAGGCTGCAATAAGGTCTCCCCGGAGCCTTCTCTTCTCCAGGCTGAATAACCCCAACTCTCTCAACCTTTCTTTATAGGAGACACGTTCCATCCCCCTGATCATTTTCATGGCCCTCCTCTGGACCCCCTCCAACAGGTCCATGTCTTTCTTGTGCTGAGGGCTCCAGAGCTGGACGCAGTACTGCAGGGGGGGTCTCACCAGAGCAGAGCAGAGGGGCAGAATCACCTCCCTCGACCTGCTGGCCACGCTGCTTTTGATGCAGCCCAGGATATGGTTGGCCTTCTGGGCTGCGAGTGCACGTTGCCGGCTCATGTCCAGCTTTTCATCCACCGGTACCCCCAAGTCCTTCTTGGCAGGGCTGCTCTCAATCCCTTCATCGCCCAGCCTGTTTTGATACCGGGGGTTGCCCCGAGCCAGGTGCAGGACCCTGCAGTTGGCCTTGTTGAACCTCATGAGGTTCACACGGGCCCACTTCTCGAGCTTGTCCAGGTCCCTCTGGATGGCATCCCGTCCCTCAGGCGTGTCGACCGCACCAGTCAGCTTGGTGTGGTCTGCAAACTTGCTGAGGGTGCACTCAATCCCACTGTTGATGAAGATATTAAACAGTACTGGTCCCAGTACGGACCCCTGTGGGACACCATTTGTCACCGATCTCCATCTGAACATTGAGCCGTTGACTACTACCCTCTAGATGCGACCATCTAACCAATTCCTCACCCACCGGACAGTCCACCCATCAAATCCATACCTCTCCAGTTCAGGGAGAAGGATGTTGTGGGGGACCGTGTCAAAGGCCTTACAGAGGTCCAGATAGACGACATCTGTAGCCCTTCCCATGTCCACTGATGTAGTCACTCCATCATAGAAGGCCATTTGGTTGGTCAGGCAGGACTTGCCCTTGGTGAAGCCATGCTGGCTGTCTCGAATCACCTCCCTGTCCTCCATGTGCCTTAGTATAGCTTCCAGGAGGATCTGTTCCATGATCTTCCCAGGCACAGAGGTGAGACTGACTGGCCTGTAGTTCCCCGGGTCTTCCTTTTTCCCCTTTTTAAAAATGGGGGTTATGTTTCCCCTTTTCCAGTCAGTGGGAACTTCACCGGACTAACACCGGACTTGTTATATTTAACAAATATGTGGAGATAAAAATAAAATCTGCTTTTTGAAGTAACAATGTGCATCTGATTCAAATGCAGGAAATTCGAGTGATGCCTGTGGACTTAGCTGGACCTCAATGCTACAGCAAACACTGCAAAATAAATTTAGAAGCAGAGGATATTTGAATTTTGCTCTTCAAAATTTATTCATAGCCTGCATGTTGGACATGCGTTGTTTTTTTACAGTAACAAATTATGCAGTCACCCCTTTCCAGTAATACTCCTCCTGGCACGGTAAACCCTCCTGCTGCGCACAGCGCACAGGGTGCTTAGCTTTCTGAGCAGATATTGATGTGCTTTGTACCAAATACCCACAGCATTGGTTTCACCTGCTTGCTCTGACAGTGCCTTCAGGAAAGCCCTGTTAGTCTCTTAGTAAGAATTTAAACTGGCAGATAAAGACAAGCTAATCTCTGTTTCGTCACATTATTTACTTGAGCAGCAAGACATCTGGTTTCTTTTCTTTGCTGTTTCTGTATAGCTGCCAATGGGGACTGAACGATGAAGTTTGGCATTTAAATGGTTTTGCTTAGTAACAATCAAGTGCTAACTATGTAACTGCTACCTGATTCTGGCTCGGTATGACAAGTGAAATTAGGAAGGATCTTGACTATGTTCCAGTCACAGTTTTGTGAGATGGTAATTGTTGGGACAGGTACCTGCTGTCAGAATTGCTTGGTGTAATTCTTGTGATCGTAGGTGTGGGGTAGTTTTTCATCATCCAGCTGTATGTTTTATTATATTGGTACGTTGATATATATACAAAATCAACTTATATGGAAGTTCTGTTTGAACGAATGACTGAGACTGGCTGTGTATATGATATTCTATATGATAGAATTCATTCAAATGAAAAAGGTAACCTTTTAAAACTCTTACCTTTAGGTTCACATGTGTGTCCTGGAAGCAAGGAGAAAGGAAGCATTTTAATAAGAAGAATCTACTGTGGGTAACAAATATCTGCTCTGTGAAATGCTGTGCTCTGGCGATAGTAAAGTATTTCTCAAAGAGATTACTGCAGAACCTATACGGTCAGGCAAGGATGACAGAAAAGGGAATGATGCAATAAATACAGGAAAAAACTACCGTGCTGTCAGTTTGGGTTTTCCTGTTGGGGTGTACATCCATAGCTGCCTTCTGATTGATTGTGAATTGAGAACAGAAATTAGATTTGGCTTTGCCTTCAAAGCTGTCTTTTTATTTGAAGTGCTTTCTTATGAGAATTCCATTTCTGTGTCAGTCTTGAATTTAGTGGGCTCTTTAAGCAGATATAAATGAGTCCAGCCTTTGGAGACAGCTGCATAAAGACGATGACTGGCAAGCTTCCCGAGCTGAATGCACCGCAATCCAAGAGCTAAGTGCTCTGAATGTGAAACTTTTATTATTGTAACTGGATGACCCTTTCTGTCTCAGTCTATACAAACAGTATAATTTCATTTACGACACCTACCTTGTGTCGACCTTTCGGGGGCAAAAATTAAACTGAAAGCAACTGGTGAAAGTTAATCACTGAATCTAATAGATTATCATCCACACAGTTGTTGTCTGCCAGGGAGCAGTTGTTTTCTGTCCTGTTCTTTAGACTTTGATTCTTGTTCACTACTGATATGTCAATTTTGTGGCCATTTATTGTACATAGAGAAGGGAGGGTAGGCGGCTTAGAAGCTGACCAGAAGCGAAGTGATATGTGCCATTTGTATCTGACTGCAGCCATGGCCCATGAGGACCTTCTGAAATCAGATTGTTTTAAGTTTTTAAGTATGGGTGTACATGGCTTACATAGACTCATTTTTATGATGGAAAGCACAAAGTAAAAGTGAAAATGGCAGTTATCTTGCTGTGAGGTTGCTGTCCTTACTTTTCGTCTCTGCTTCAACTAGTTCTAGTTTATAGCATGTTTTAAAGTAGCGGAAGAAGTTTGTTCTGAAGCTAAAAATAATTGGGAATACAGCTATCGTGTTCCCCATGCAGAATGACCTCTCCACAGGTGAACAAATGCTAACACGTGCCAGCTAGAACTTAATCTGCTGCAGAATTGACCTGTGGTCTGTGCTTAGAAGTTTACATAGGTGGCAATGAAAGAGCGAGTTTTGTTTAATGTTCAGTAAGTTCTGGTTATGAAAACCAGATTTATTGTTTTAATGAATAGGTTATTTGCCCTTTCTTAATCTGCCAGTCTCTCAGATGCAGATGTTCTGAAAACTTTATTACAGAAGCATTTTTTCAAAGATTATCTTGTAAAAACTGTTTCTTTGGAAATTTTTTTTTTTTTAAGCTTCTCTTGGTAATATTTAACAGATAAAAGCACAGAGGAGAGGCAGCAAATAAACCTTTTCAAAGTTGCTGTGAGCACTGCGTGTCAAGTTCTGGGGCCGAGGGAACTAAGTGGCTTTGGTCATAAGATGGGCAACTGTCTGACTGTGTGGCCAGTCATCAGGAGGTGTGTTGGTAAGTGCTTGAGAAGTGGTTGCCAGAATACTCTACAAAATCCAACTTCCCACTGTTGAATGCAGAGTGAGGCCGCCCTTCCGCGTAGCAGTTCTGACACAGTTGGGCTCTGCCGCGTGGCCAGGGCTCATCTCCGCAGGAAAGGCAGCGAGCTGGGCTTCGGACCACGCTGCTCTGAAACGTGGAACTGGTTGGGAGACCAGGTCATGCAGGACGGGTGACTCCAGGAGTGTGTGCTATTCCCATTATGTTCTCCTTCTGAGTTGCAGCAATCTTTAATAAATGCCTTGCAATGAGGAAATCTGAATGTCTCTTACCTATTTCGTGTCTGCTCTAGGTGGGCTTTCCATTCTGTAAGATACATGGGTTCATTAGTAATCTGAAGGTTTATGTATTAAATGAGTTTATTAACTAACAGCTATTACCAGCTTCTTTTTCCATATACTGACTGACATACTCCGTTGAGACTGTTTTCTTACAGACTACTGATAAGAAAAAGAAGAAATGCTGAGAAGCAGATGTTGCATGACCAAGTACCCAGCTGTGTACTGACAAAATGAATCTCATGGTGATTAGTTAACAATTCCTTGGCAGTCAGAGGCATATGTAAAACAGTAAACACAGCATGGGGAAATAATAATTTAAAAAAAAAAAAAAAAAGGCATTTTCTGAGCTTAAAACATTGGCAACATCAGTTCAACCATCTGTGTTGCTGAAGAGCTGACTGTGTTGTGGGTAAGTCATACCAAGGTCAGTTGAACTGACTTAGAAGTCCTTAACCCTTTATTGGTAAAATACAACATTTCTATTTTCTAAGCTTGGGGTGCATCGTAATTTGAACGACATGAGAGCCACAGCAGGGATATTTGAACATAAACTGTCAATAAAGGAAAATAATCATTAGTGCTGTGGAGTTCTTACCTGTTGTCATGTGAAGATGTTTAGCCAACAGCGGCAAAGGACAGGAACTGACAAAAAAATAAGTGAGACAGCCATTTAAAGTTAACTTTTAACGTTTAAGGTTAACTCCGTTACTGGAGTGGAGTTGCCATTGTTGTATCTATGGGTGAGTGCGTGCAAAGGAGGAAGATAAAGATCGCTATGACCTTCTGGCTATATAATTTAGAGCTGCGGCTGCAGTTACAAGAGTCTGCCCTCTGGAATAATTCTCTTCTGCAATGCCTTTTTTTTTTCTCTCATTAGAGAAATAAATGAGTATGTGCTAGGCTGTGAATGCCATCATCCTTCCCTTTTTACCCCCTTCAATGCCCTTCTTGCCCCTGCTGTCCAACAAGATAGCACAACCGTGTTTTTCTGAGTACCTGAGGTACTCATCACAGGTTATAACAGTTTGAAGAGCAAATTTGGAGAAAGCGTGTAAGTTGTGAACACTGCTTTTTAGCACGTGGATATAAGGGGATTTATTAGCTCAAAGGTGTATTTACAAAGTACAGAATTAGCATCTAGATTCCACAGTAGCTGCCTTGGCGATGCAGCTGGTTTTAGACATGTTTTCATGCAGACATGATGGGAAGGTGCGTGGATTGTCAAGTTAAATGCTGAAATGGATCCATGGGTTCACAGGGTGGCTTTGTGAACTGGACACGGCTGCAGCGCTGCACACAGCCCCGCGGGAAGTTTCCGTGGGTGCAGATTTAAATTGGATCAGACTTGGGGCATAAGGGTGTGAGGAATTCCTGAAAGGGAAGAGTTGTTGACTGGGGGTTGGGTAGTTGGGTTTGGTTTTGTCTTGCTTACTGGCTGGTGTTCTGAAAAAAGCTGCTTCCATGGTTGAACTGGTTCAGCCCTTGTTTACTCATGTTGGATATCATTAGGACAGTGCAGGACCTGATGTAAGGAATAAAAACATTGTATTTTCTGCAAGACATTGGAAACGCTTGTCTGACAATGTAACAAGAAGTATAAGGTTTTTAATTTTTACAATTTTATTTGTTTTTGTCATGTGCATGTGATCTGCGTAAGGCATAAACCTCTCTACCAAGACATGTTTTCCACACTGGGTTTAGCAGCCTTTCCTGCCTCCCAGCATTTTTATTGATGGTGTCAGTGCTGTTCTGCAGCCAGATCGAGGAGTTTTCCCCATGCTGTTTACCTGATTACTGGATGGCTGAGTTCAGGTTTTAGCCCAGAGATGAGATTATGCGTTTGGAGGCTTTGACGACCAGCTGTCTTAAAATACTCTGGGATAGCAGGGTTTTTCATTCAGTATGAGGACTGAAAGTATTGAGTACTACGGCTTTCTTCTGTAGGGCTGCTGTGAATGTATCATGTATATACATCTGCATGGCACATTGGCTAAGATAATTTACGGTGTCGTTAAGGACTTTTAAAATGTAAGTAGGCTTTAAGTTTTCTTAAGTAACTTCATGATGTTAGAGCATGTGCAAATAATAAAACTTAAAAACATCAATATATATCTGTTCTGTTAATTTTTACTACTGTTTACAAATACTGTGCTTCTGGATTGTTTTTTGTACTTCAAGAATATACTAGGTTGCCAGATAATTGAGTTTATATTCTGTTTCAAGCAAAAAATAATATTTTCTATAATCCTGGCAGTAAATTCCTTGGTGAACTTTGATCCAGAACACTGGCGTTTATACAATAAGTTTCTGCCCAAGGATGTAAACTAATTTAAATTAATTATATTATGAAAAACCCAATCATTCCCTGTGAAATGTTGTTTCTTGTCAGATGTCAGAAACATGTACATGGTATACAGCATATGGAAAACAACAAAATGTAATTATACTAATTATCTAAGGTTCTTCACAGTAGCTATCATCTAAAAAGCTGAGCTGTATCTCCAGGTGGGCTCATAGTCACTTGTTCCCGGGAAATGCTAAGGTCAAAGACACAGCTGTAGGGAGGTAGCTGTTCCTGTAATAATAATATTTCAGTTTAGCAACTTTGTGATGGCTGACATGGTTAGACCACGGGCTTCGCTTCCAACCCGTTACAGGTCTCGCTCCACGTATACCCTTTGAATTGCAGAGTCTGCTTCATTTCCTTACCTGTCCTCAATATTGCATTTCCTTTGTGTTTCCTTGCGTGTCTGTGTTGCTCATCCGGCAGCAGCTCGGTGGCTGTGGGGATGTGTAGCCAGTGGGTAGGAAGAGTCCATCTGCCAGGCTGCGGTTCCTCCCTGGTGCCAGCGTTGCCTCTTGCAGCGAACCAGGCTGCGGCGCTGGCCGGAGCCCTGAGTCTGGGAGGGTCTGGTGACGGCTGAGCCTCAGCATGGCTCTTGACTAACCTGCGTCTTTGCGTCTGTTTTCCTCACCACTTGCTATTAAACTAAACCAGTACAGTAAATATTCAAATAATTCTCAGTTCAGTAGATACTTTTTATGGAAAAAAAAAAGCAAGTCTTGCAATGCGGACTCAAATGTACGCAGTGCAACTGAATGTTTTTAATTTTTTTTGCTGCTACTAGTGTTGCCCTAGAGAGAAAATAATATCTAATTAGGTTATAATAATTGTACTTTTTGGTAAAAAATAAAAATAGGCCATTTTTGTAGGAATCTAATAGTTGAGCTTTGTTCTTAGAATGGAGTTGTGTCTATTTTTGTGATTTTTGTGTGTGCTTAATCTGTAGGGTGGGAATTGTTCAACTGTTTGATTTACTAAATCATTTTTAGTTCACCCATGTTTTTTTCTGTGTCCTCCACGGTCCAAACACTTTTATTTATGGAACATTTTAGAGTGGGAACAATAATGAAACAAATTTTTCCAGTAAATTGGAAGTCTTCAATATCTATATCCTCCTGTAAATTTAAAGCTACTGCATTGTTTTGCATCAACATAGTAGTTCCTACTTTATGTTGCAAATTCTCTGCCTGCATGACCATAAAAGTAAATTATGAACAATCGGTTAGGACAAGAGATGTAATCAGTTAAAGCCTAATGAAGCTTATACTTCAGAGCAGGCTCATCTGCTAAAATACTACGTTGGCTGAATCGCTGCTGCGAATGGGTGGTTTCATAATTGCGTTTCAAGTTAGGTTGATAATACACTCTTTTATCTCGATGATACCTCGTTAAAGCCAATCTGCCCTCAGTCACTGCACATTTGTCGTGCAGACCTGCTCTCAAGGAGGAGGAAGGTTGAGGAGCCCATCTCCGCCTTGGAAACCTGTTTGGATGAGGTGTGCCTGAACCCCTCTGTGCCCCCACCTGCCGTGCTGCTCTCTGCAGCGCGTCAAGCGCCGTCAGTTGGTTGGCACCCACGTCGGCAGACACAGGCAACAACTAGCCGAAAGTTTAAAAACTTACTGGAACCTAGTGCTGAACACCAGGCAGAAGCTGTTGGGTCCCCAGATGCTCAGCAGCGAGCTCGGGCAGGCAGGTGCTCGCCACACTGCTTGCAGCAGTTTCGGACCCCAGGTACCTGTCTTACCTTGCTTCTCCTGGAGCATAAGTAATAAGAAGGAATACGTCAGCCTCAGCTGCCTGAGTTCGTTAGAAATTTAAATTAACATGCCAAACCGTGGAGGTGAGCACACCGTTGCTTCTGACAGCTCTTCTGTAGCTTTCAGTGGTGATGACTTGCACCGCTCACACGACTTGCTCTGGAGCTTGTGCACCTTCGCAGGTTAACTGCTCTGACCCGCCTTGCTGTAGAGCTGGGTTTCTGCAGTGAGGAGTTGTGATGGGGTGCGCTAGGACTGCCTGGGCAATTTCAGTTCTTGCTTGTACTTTGCTAGGAAGCAATTGAATCCCAAAGGCTGAGCAGTTCCTCTTTGCTGGCATCTAGCTCTTCACACTTGCTCTCCTCAGAGAAAGCACTATTTCACATTCAATTGAAAATCCTGGGTGCCATAACTGAAAATAAATCTTATTAAATGAATAGTGATGAAATAATAGGATATGCCATGCAAGGGAAAAGATAAATTCCTTTCATTTTTAATATTACACGATGTTTAACTTAACACATAGGGAAATGTTCTTTCCTTATGTGATTACTTCAACAACAACATGCCGTTAAGATCATAAACACAAGCTTCCCTGTGAAATTAAAATGTAACAAAATTGTGGTTCATTGAGCGAGATTCATGGGTGTGACAGATAAAACGTGTGCTCGGTCTGCGTGAACGAGGTAGGAGCATGCTTGTGTCTCCTGATGCGCTTTGCTGGTAGCTGACCCATGTTCTGTAGGTAGCCAGGACGAGTCTCCTGGCTCCTTTTTACTTTTAATGTGTAGATGTAGTACCAAATAAACGATGGAAAGGACGCTTGCCTATCATCTTCATACAGGTGAAAGAGAGAATTACCTTATTTTCTGGATTGGAAGATTTTTTAAGTATTTTTAACAATGTTGGTAGGTCTTGAATTATTTTTTCTTACTTTTAGCTTACTGTGTAGTGACGCTGTGAGTTGGGTATGTTTACTGTAAAACTGCACAGTAGACGTTCAGAATGTTCTCAGAGGCATCCTGGGGAAAATTTTAAATCTTGTAAGATTCCTTAAGGGTATAAGTTAACCACAATTGATACTAAATGCTGTTTTGTAGATTGTGTTTTGAGAGAAAGTCTTTTTCGTATTTCATTTTTATGAAAATGGTGTGTCTTAGGCAAGCTAAAAGTTGCAGTGCTGTTTATACCAGCACTTTAAAATGTCAGTGCTGATACTTTTCTGTAACAAGCTTGTTTTTGCTGAGAAACATGTTGAAAAATCTGAGGAACATAAACCTGTTTCCTTCCAGCCACGCTTGTGCAAAGAGGGTATCTGTGAGAAACGCTCCGCAGCCCTCGCGTGTGCTGCAGCCCGTGCCTGGTGCCCACGGGCGCTGCCCTGGGCCGTCTGCAGGGACTTCTCCTCTGTTTCTTACCGGAGCACTGCGGTGCACGCCAGCGTGCCCCCGATCCTTAGCTGTTGTAGCAGACTGAATAAAGCATCTCTCAGTGCAGAATTGCTGTGTGAACTCCGTATAAGTCAGGCATTAACATTAGTCATGGCCAGTGCACATCTGGAGTTACGGGGATTTTGCTGACTGTCCGTATTGCGCAGAGAGCGCTGGGGGGGGGTGGTTGTTGTTTTCCAATTAAACTTTGAGATGTCTCTAATCAATACTGCTGTGACATGGCACATTTGTTAATTTGATGCAGAGAAGTGCTGACCTGGCGCTTAGATGTTGGTGTTTTTAAGTTCCTGGGAGTCCCTGGGAGCGTGGTGAGGCACAGCTGTGTGATCTGCAGCTTGAATTTACTGCTGAACTGCCTCTCGCTGGCGAAGCACAACCTATCCGTTGGGAGCGCCGCAGCCTGCCTCTGGGAGTGTTGGGATTTCCCGAGCTCCTTGAAAAGCCAGTTCGAGAAGCTCTAATTCCTTCATAAAAACTGCATAATGACTGTGTTCCTCGGAGCAGGAATTGCTCCTTTACCTGTGTGCCTGGTGCTCAGTGGGGTCCCCACCCTGGCTGGAGCTCGGGGGTCCTGCAGTAAGTGGGGGTTGAGGAGCCCCACAGCGCTCTGTGCCCGGAAAGCCCATCAGTGACGTTTCCGAATGGGCCAGCGTGTGGGAATGAACCACGCTATTATGAGAACTGTTGTACTTGAAAGCGATGCGAAGCAGGGATGTTTGGGATGGGTCCGGTATTTGAGAGCCCAGTTTGCTGTTGTATAAACTTGGTTTATGGGTGCAACTATGACGGGCCTTGCGCTGCCACTAAGGGACACAGCTGAAGGATACCTTTGCTGTGAATGTTTTCTGTTGTCTGTGTTGGTTTGTCATCCGAGAGGTTTGTTCTGTTCCAGGAGGACAGACATACAGCACCTTTGTGATTATAGTATCTTTGTCAGTCTCCTACTCTGCCAAACTCCAGACTGAAATAGGTTAGTGGGCCTAGAAATTATGCAGAGTGTAATTGCATATCTTGCTTCCTATGGAAAGCAGGCTAAAAATAAACCTGTCTATGATTTGCATAAGTTCTATTCTAATCAGAACACTGGGGGGGGGAAAAAGGGTCTTGGCATGTGAACATGTACCCTTATGCTGGGAAAACAGTGCCAAGTCCCAAGCAGATTAAATCGCTTGTGTAACACAGAGCAGCTGCAAGGACATTTTTCTTTGGGGATGTGACTGAAATGTGTCATTCTATAGAACTGCACGCTGCTTAAGCAATAAGATATGGTATGTTATACGTACGTCAGTGTCTGAAATGTGATGCTATGTTCAGACAAACACAAGGGCAAACAATTTTTGCCAAACACTGCAACAGGTTAACCTGCAAGTGCCCTGTGTGGAATCCCTTGTGAAACAATCCCTATTGAAACAATACTTATTAAATGTCAGTAACTGAATTTGCACATTAGCTGCAGATTATCAAAGGGAAGCATTAATATTAGAACAGTTTTGGGACTCAAGTAACATTTTGTTCAGTTGTGTATGTTAATTGTTCTTTCTAGAGCAAACTGGTTTGTTTGCTGTCTCAGTAAATCATTTTCTCTAGTGTGAATAAACTAAAACCTCACATTGTAAATTTAAGGGAATGAATGGAAGATTGTTTATAAATAGGGAAAAACAAGCCATAGTTACCCCGAGGAAAATCACCTCTATTGTTTGGGTTACTAATCTTTGTTTTGGAGTGTTCCAGTTCTGTGTCTGCTCAATTAAGAGCAGACTAAATGATTTATGTATTATAATAACCTATGACAGCTACAGAGGACTCTGATTTCATGGCTCCAGTGTCTGTATTAGACTTTACAGCACGAGCGTTGCAGCGACAGGTACTACTCATGCCAGACAGCCTCTGTAGGTGTAGTGAGTTGCATGGTGATTAACACTCAGCAAGGGATTGAGTGCATAATTAGGAAGCCTTAATAAAGTAGTCAGTGCTGTTATTAAAACAACCCTGTTTTTTTAATTTTTTGAATGTTTGCTTATTACAAATTCTAATTGTTGTTTTGACCCTTTAGATTGTTGTAACACACTCTTTTAACATGTTTGAGCCCGTTTGTGTGTCACCATACAGGCTCCATCACCTGCATGGTGGTTCGATTAGATCATACTCTGTCCTGCTCAGTGTGTCTGTATTCATCTACTGTCGTGATGTCAAAAACCTGTTGCCTCTCATGCTTTACGTTTCTCTCTCACTTTGGGAGGCATAGTTAGATTTTTGCAAATCTAAGTTTTGTTTTGTGAGGCGTTTCAAGCTCCCAGGCTGTGCTCAGTGAGCTTTCCAGATATCCCTGTAAATCGTTGCCTTTGTTGTAAACCTGGCAGTGGCAGGGGCTTACAGGGTGCAGTTTATCTGGATTCTTGTTCTTTATCATCAATGCAAACGCATCTTACTTGAGGTGGAAATCATGTGCCGTTTTAGCAGATGGAGTATTGTGGGGACTGCTACAAAGTGAGGAGGATAGGGACAAGCAGAGCAGCGGTGGAGGCGAGGAGAAAGAGCAGCTGCAGCCGGAACCAGAGGGGAGGATGCCTTTCCTTGCTGACTTGCAAGAAGGACAGCTTCATCTGGTCTATCAACAGTGATGTCTCAAGGGTGACTTTCCGCACAGACACTCTCACTGACTCTTCCCCCAGCCATCCTAATAGTATCAAAATACGAAATGCTGTCTGTGAGCTGAGAGCAGAGTGTATCTCTGCTTTTAGGTACTACCCCACGGTAATTAAAACCAAATCCTCTGCAGTGAGTCTTAGTTGTTTCAGAAAGTTGTGAAGCGCTCCGTCTTTCCCATGAATTAAGTAGGATACATGCTGCCTCCCAGTGAAGCGTGGGGGAGGATCTTGAGAAAAGTAGAGAATTAAAATACCTCTTGAAAATATAGCAAATCTTTATAAATAGGCAAAAGATTGTTGATCTGTTCAGTGCTTTTTTCACTTCTCAAGAAAATACCAAATCAAAGAGAGGAGAGGAAAGTCTCCATATATAATATAAAAGGTCAAACTGTTCTCTTGTGGAAAGTTGTTCTGCATTTTTCTTCCCCACTGTTAAGTTGAAGGAAATGGTTATGTTTGCATTTTATTTGAAAACCATTCATTATTTTAAATCATTTGAGTTCTACTCGTATCTCCTTCAGTGTCTGATCTTCTATCAGGAACAGCTGTACAGTTCTTTGTGCCTTGCTGTTCTCCTGTTTAATAACGGTACATTAAAATACTTGGCGTTATCAGAGAAAACCCTACTCATTGGTAATTCTCCTGGCTGTGCTTCCATAGTTAATGGATTTTTGTGTGCGTGCAATGTATTACTATAACCATATCAGATATTAGCATGCTTGAAGCTGGCATCTGAAAGTTTGAACTTCTTCACTCAAAGGATTTTCATTTTAAAAATCCTTAAGGTGGTAGGCAGAAAATGTATTAGGCTACGCAAGCTTTTTTGCTACCAATGCATTGCACAAAACCAACTTAAAATGACGTCTGCTGTCATTCCACAGAAATCATGCATAGGCTGAGAATGTCTATAAATGTAATGAGATACAGAAAAGAAAAAGTAGCATTCAGTGAAAAATAACAAACTGTGTGGTCCCCCAGTAATTGCCAACATTTCTCATCATCTCTGGGTGTACTAATCTTTTTGGTTTTTTACATGTATGTTTCATTTCATGTTAACTCCACTAAATGTATATACTTTATTTTCATGAACAGATAAATGCCTCTTCACAAAATTGTGCTAGGCTGTAATGAAGGAGAGTCTTGTAAGTGAAATAGCATTGCTGCAAAATGCTACTTGTTTTTGAGTCTATCAGTTTATCTGTTCTTGTCCTGCATACGGGTTTCCAGATGCAGCTGGTCTTAATTTACAACTTCTTCTGCAATTCCGAAGTGGTGTGTGTGACCGTCCTGCCGTGTGTTAGCCGGCTGCAGGTGCCCTTGCGGAGATGCGGCAGCGTCTGAGGAGCGGATCGGAGGGAAGGGGCAGCCCGTCTGCTGGGAGCTCTGCACTTGTGCTTCTCGAGAGCCCCGGCAGCCCAGGGCTTTGCACTTGAGCTTTACTGATGCTGTCCTTGTTCAGTATGTGTTCTGGCATGTGACCTAAATGCTTTTGCTTTTAGGTGGTTTAAAGAAAAGCCATGTTTGTTGTTGTTTGTGGTTAGGTGGGAGCTGCCCTCCCTGGGTGCAGGGGAGTGTCCCCCCACCCTGCCCATAGATGTTCTGTGCTCTGGAGCTGGGGGGGATGAGCGCGGGGTAGGTGGTAGAAGGTGCTTCTTTCCTCTGTTAAAAACCTCTTGATTTCACAGTGCTGGATCCTTACTCTTCGATTCCAAGATTCAGCCAACTATAATGCATCTATTTGCAAACGGAGGCAATTGTTAGTTGGGTAACAAGTGTTATTTTCATATACCAACCAAATGGCACTGAAAGACTCCATCTAAATGCCATCTGTGTTCTGCCAGTATTTTCTTTCTTCTTCCTTCTGCACTAAACAATAGATTTTTTTTTTCTTTTTTTTCTTTTTTCTTTTTTTTCTTTTTTCTTTTTTTTCTTTTTTCTTTTTTTTCTTTTTTCTTTTTTTCTTTTTTCTTTTTTTTCTTTTTTCTTTTTTTCTTTTTTCTTTTTTTTCTTTTTTCTT